>VZRU01020543.1:248914-311854 GCA_013398155.1 Pedionomus torquatus | reverse complement strand
AGGGAAGGGAAGGGAAGGGAAGGAAACACAAGACTAAACCACAGCAAAAAAACCTCAACAAGCGTTTCTAGTGTGCTTTTGCATTTTTCTTTGATCTAAAATACAAGTAGAATTCTGGAAGCATACCTAAGACAGAACAGTGAGAAAATACCCAGCACGCACCCCCACACACTTTCGTTACCCCCAAAACGAGAAGGATTTGGGGCAGAATCCTTTCCTCTTTAAGGACATCCCTATTATTACACCTTTCACTGGAAGATGGGAAGCAAAGATTCAAGCTACAAGTATAAGAACAGAAAAGCATGTCCCTGATAACTTTTCTGCTGGAATTCCCAATATGACCATCACCTTCCTTCATTTTAAATCTGCGAGCTCTCAAACTCCTGTTCAGAGAGTCTTTTAAGGGACAGGAAAAAGTCACATTTCTGACCAGCTTTAATTACAATATAATAAATACAGATTTTGAACAACTTATATCCAAGTTGAAAGACTCTATAGGTAAAGAAAAATCATCTTTGCTCTCCTCTTCCAATTCCTACCTATCCATAGTCTTCAGCCAAGTTTTAGGAAGCTGAGATTGCATTTGGAAGCCAACTTTGACTTCTCCCTTACTGTTGCTGATAGCAGCTTGCTAAGAGTAGCTCCTCACTTATACAACTCTTATCACTAGCAGGTTTGCCCAGCTTCATTCAGTCCCTTTACAATGGTCTCTATTTACAGGACAGGCTTGTTTTTGACATTGCTGTTCTGGACATAGCAGGCTTGTTTCTGTATTTGTCAAGTTCCCCTCCTCTTCACTAAAAAGTCCATTTTTTTCTTGGAGACAAGCTTGCCTTCTGCCTTTCTCAACACCGTTCCTTCTGCTCCTCTGGTACAAGAAATTTATGTTAGAGTAACAGGCAGACAGTAAAGGGAAAGTTTAAATCTAGGGTTACCTGATGTTCGTAAGTTCTAGAGAGAAGTTTTTGGTTTGATTTTCCGCATGGGAGTGCAAGTTTAGTTAGATTTGGGGTTTATAGCTTCATAAATAGAGCACAGCTCTCGTGCTGGAGAGCCCAGCCCTTCTGCTCAGGTTGTAGCTGGGGTTACTCCGCATTCTTCAGCTGACTTGGACCAACACAGCTTCATGCCACCAAGAGCTCTAGCTCACACCATTTTTACTGAGTTTTATTCTGAGCCTTCATCACTGAGTTTGACTCAAAAAATACTTTGACACTTTTTTCAACCCTTACAGCTCTGCACTGAACTTGAATAGATTTGATTTTCCAATCCCCTCTATTGATTTCTAGGCAAGTTTTTGAAACATGGAATGATTTAGATCCTTCATTTGGAACAAAGGACCTGGCACGGGGCCTTCTTGCAGAGCAACCAAGCTGCCACAAACACACACTGGGAGAAAGTTGCACTGGTTGTGTCAGATCCATGAACTGAAAATGATGTCTCAATAGCAGTATCTGCCAGCCAGAGAAACAGGCTAACAACTACACACACTGGAGGCTGAAGCTCTTCAAGCAGTTACCAAGGCTCTCACCTGAATTCCCAAGGGTCCTCAGGGACAGGGAAATTCGAGTAAGGCTTACTCTAGGGAATATTTATTTTTCTGCATATACTTGCCCAAAAAGAATTTATGAGATCCAGTATTGCCACCAGTCACTGGGACTTTTGTGTGTGCAGGCAGTTACCCCTAGAAACACAGAAGTCCTTAAAGAATTCAAAACTAGCTTTGAAATGTTAATGAAGGTTTTGTCATAAGCATCAGAGGGAGAAGGGGCAGATCTTGTGTCACGGCTGTAGATGACACAATTAAGCACTTTTGTTTCTATACCTTGATTTTACATTTTGATTCTTCATAGTGTTTACTCAGAAGTGCTAACAGTAACTTCAAGCATATTGAGTAGTTATTGAATTTGGCTCTTTCTGTACAGACTACAACCCCAACAAACATGCTTTTTCAAACATACAGGCAAAGTTTTCTTTTTAAAAACACTTATGAACAGGAATTATTTTATAGTGGTTCACTGCCTTAATATTATTATTGAAAGACTTGCCACTACTGTCTTATTATTTAAAGCATTTCATGCCAAAGCTTGTCCAAAGGCTATCCTGAAAAACATATGTCCATCTCAATGTCACAATACACCTTGGAGCATAGAAAACATACAACATACACAAAATAGAAGAGATTACCTAAAGTCTATCCATTTCTGTCATAAGATGAAAGTCCAAACCTGTATACTTATTGTCTCTCTAATAGTTGTCTCTCTGCAATAGCAGAAAGGAAAGAATATCAGTCATGGCAAACCCCTCTGTTCCTCTTATTGTAGGCAGGATCAGAGAAGAACCAATTTGCATATGAAATGCCATATGTTCTGGATGAAAAACATTACATTAAATTAATATACCTGTTGCTAATTCCTCTGCTTTCCTTGAAGCATGGGCTTATCCCAAGAATTACCACACCGTTGTTACAGAAACAGCTTCCTTAAATGTGAGCAAATAACCAGAAAAAAACATGCATTAGCAGGAATATATTTTGAATTCTGTCTCAATCCAAGATATCTCAGTGTTTCTGTGACAAGGCAGAAATGCTAGCAAGTTCCTCTCTACTTCACTAATCTTAAAAAAAAAAAAAAAAAAAACAAACTAAAAAAAAGCCCCACCCACTGAAAATCCCAACACACAAAAAGAAAATCTAAATCAAAGCTCAAAAAAAAAAGCCTCCAACCCCCCCATCCAAATACATTGCTGCTCACCTATTCTATCTTCCAGCCTCAGAAATTAGTTTTCTACCTCTGTGAAGGAATAAAAGGCAAAGGCTTTTATTCAAACTTTCTTACTCAAAGTTGATAGGGATATTGATCCCTGATTCCCAGGCCTCAAGTTGCACCAGGGGAGGTTCAGATTGGATATCAGGAAAAATGTTTACATGGAAAAGTTTATTAAGCTTTGGAATGGGTTGCCCAGAGAAGTGGTTGAGGCAGCAGCCCTGGAGGGATTTAGAAGCTGAGTTTACATAGTGCTCACTGACATGTTTTAGTGATGGTTTTTATGAGAGTTGGGTTGATGGTTGGACTAGATGATCTTAAAGGTCCCTTCCAACCCAGACAATTTTATGATCCTAATGTGCTGTAAATGAAAAAATTAGCCAAGGCACAATCAAGGTGTCTCCATTTTCTTGCAAATTTTGTATTAGAAATTAAGCAATTTGGTATTGCACTGAAAAGATAAGAGAAAGTAAAAAAGAGAACAAAATATAGGCAAATAGGTTCAAAACCAGGGTTTTGCAGTCAGCAGTGTTAGCAGCCAGACTGAAACTTAACCGGCTCCACTAGATGGCAATATGCTGTGTTAGCATCCCTCTGCTCCAGAACTAATACTGGGCATTTTTGATTTTCCCCCTATTCCTTCTGCTTACTGTCAAATGAATATTGATCTTTTAGATGAAACAGAGAAAGACTTATTTAACTGTGTGTTCTTCACAACTGAAAACATTGCCTGAAGTATTCTGATCTCACCAGATCCACAGTTTTGCATCAACTCAAGAGATTCACTCAACTCCTGCAAACGGTCAAAAGGGTGAGGAAGACCAATCTACAAAGAAGTGATTGTGCAAGAGTGGGTGTAGGTACAGAGCAAGAAAATCCATCAGGTAAAGGTGGCCTTATTCACACTCATCATGCATCACCTCAGGGATAATCATTTTGTGCACCCCAAGAATGCCAAATCAGTACTATCTTACCCCTTATATTGGTATTTTAATCTCCTTATGCTCAAAACATGTAAACTTGTCTCAATGTGCCAGCTGTAGTGCAAGTCAGCCATGAAGGCTAATGCCAACAACAGAACTCATAATCAGGTTCTGATTCGTAACGCTGCAAGGATCTCAGCTGTATATGGGGACCTCACTGTAGCAAAACCTCCAGCAGAAATTTCAAAGCCAGCTTTTCTTGTCAGACCCACAAACTGTTTCCCTCCATCACCACTTTAGAAAAACCAGCAGTGAGGGTTGGTTGTATGACTAAGGTACTGACAGCTGTTTAACGCTATTCAATAAAGCTCTCTTCTTTTATTGCAAACCAGTATGTTCTACATGCCGGGAAAATCGCTTTATAGATTATACTGCTTTTGATGTCATCTTTGATCAGATTTACTCCTTAACTTCAATAGGGCTGTTTCAGAGCAGCACCTGCCCAGATGACATCAGAATCAAGACCAACACATTAACTTCTTTTTTTAATTGGTGCATTGACTGAGCATGCTTCGCCCTGGTTGCAGCAACTGTAAATGTCTATTTAGATGATCTTAATTGTCTGCTCAAAGTGCAGCATTAGCAATGCATCCTTCCCACAGACTGCACTCTTGCTTGTTAAAAATGTATGAAGCACAAAACTCACACCAGTTTGCGCAAGACAAACCAAGTCTCTGCCACAATGAGCCAATTTCCAGGATTTCGCACCAGCCTATGAACATGCTCCCTGCAAACATGCGGTTTATGTCCTCCATTTCCATGTCACAGGAAGACAAGTTAGAGAGAAAATTAACAAATACAGAAAGATAAAAGATGTATATAGAGCATATGATTAGCAGAACAAGGGAGAAAACCAACAATATTTGTAACCATGCTCCAGTATTAACCTCCTGATTCCCCAAAGGATGTGATATCAACAGTGTCACCCCCACAGATAGTGACAGTCCTGGTCTGAACTGTTGGGATGTGTAGATCCCTGCCTTTTGCCAGCTTTCAATCATAGAACCACAGAATGGTTAGAGTTGGAAGGGACCTCAATGATCATCATGTTCCAGTCGCCCTGCCCTGGGCAGGGACACCTCACACTAGACCAGGTTGATCCAGCCCCATCCAGCCTGGCTTTAAACACCTCCAGGGATGGGGATGCCACAGCTTTTCTGGTCAACCTGTTCCAGTGCTTCACCACCCGCACAGGAAATAATTTCTTCCTAATATCCAATCTGAATCTCCCCTCTTCCAGTTTAAAACCATTACCCCTTGTCCCATCACTACACTTCCTGACCAAGAGTCCCTCTCCAGCTCTCCTGTAGGCTCCCTTCAGATACTGGAAGGCTGCTCTAATGTCCCCCCGGAGCCTTCTCTTTTCCAGGCTGAACAGCCCCAGCTCTCTCAGCCTGTCCTCATAGGAGAGGTGCTCCATCCCTCTAATCATCTTTGTGGCCCTCTGCTGAACCTGTTCCAACAGTTTCCTGTCCTTTCTCTGTTGAGGACTCCAGAGCTGGACACAGGACTCCAGGTTGATGATGGTCCTATGAGTACACCATACCATGAGAGAAACACACCTGGTACAACTGTGATTTGCAAACATACACTCAAATATCTCATTTAAACTTCAACTTCAGTGCAATCCATCACCAATCAACTATAGTTATATATCAACAACATGGAATACTTATTTTAATATAAACCTTTCTTCTCTTTTTAATGTATTCTAAAGAGGTTTACAATGTCCCAAAGGATGGAACAACCTAAGTTCACATCAGAGACTTGGGAGCAGAAACTGAATGAACCTGGCAGGGATCCTAATGCCAGGATTTCTTGCAAGCTTTTAGCTGGGGGGTGTTTGCCATAAGCGGTGTAATGTTCCCTTTGCCACTGCCACTCAGTCCTGCAGAGTGCAAGTTTATTAAGGGCTGTGTTTTGACTAATGGTACATCATATAACCTTGAAAACCATTTCTGGTTTTGCAATATTTTTAAGAGAAGCAAGGATAATGTATTACAACCCAAGCCCCACTGGTCATTAAACTTTTGATCTCTTCACAGTTCCAGCAGACTAGAAAATTAATCCAGCTGATAAAAGGCTGGAGTTAACTACCAATGCTAGAAGGAACTTTTTATTTTTACATCAAATCCCCTTGTGCCAATAAACCTTCTGTTGGTTATATTTGTCTCTTTTTCAGACCAATTCAGGAACTCTTATGCAGAGCAGTGTATGATCAGAAAAAAAAAAAAAAAAAAGGATATTATGTAGCCCAGACTGAAGTCAGACAAGATAAGCTACATACAAGTTGAGACTGGGAAAAAAAAACAAAGCCAAGAAATTTCAAAAAAAAACCCCAGCAAAATCCCAAGGTTTTCTGCAGCAAGAAATTCTCTCAGAGAGGTGTAAAACCTCACCCAAACCCAGCCAGCAGTTTGCTCAGCAACTGACTGAATCTGCTGGTTTTTTCCTGGGTGCCTGAGGAGGATTTTCAGCTGGTGACAGATTGTCATCTGCTGGCAAAGGAGAACAGGGATGCTCAGAACCGTGGGATGCCACTTTACTTCACAACCATCCAAATCCCCTGTGAAGAACTGGATTTCAAGCCAAACAAAAATGCAGTTCTCTTTAATATCTGCAATGGGAGATTTGTAGGGCAAGAAGGAAATTCTTCAAAGCTAGTAGGCAATAGCATGCTGAGATACACTGTTAGAACTTGCAGAAGAGGCAGGCAAGAAAACAAGGTACAACTTTTCAACATATCCGGATGAAGGAGAGGGCAGACAGATGCCCTTTACAGAGCGGTTTGCGAAGTATTCTCCAAACCAAGGTGCAATGGAAGCAACATGAGTTTTGTCTGTGTGGGTGACAGCACCCTTTTAGTTTAATCCACTTGTACCAGAAAAGCAAACAACTTTTTTCACCACAACAGTTTGCTTTTCCTGTCTATCATTTTTTCCAAGCTCTTTTGCTCCTATTATATCTGTAGATGCACCTGGCACTTCTGTACACACTGCCTCTCCAACAGATTTGTTTTAACATCCTTTGGAGAAGGATAGAATAAAAGAGTCCTACAATTTCTTGATAAGGAGAAATTAATAAGTTTGCAGAATGACTCCATGGACAGGTAAGAAGCTAAGGCATGACCAGGAAACACTGAGATGGGATTTCGGCTTGGGGCAGGACCTCACTGGAGAGCTGCCAGATAAAAGACTATGGAAGAGGGAAGAGGATGGGAGGAAGAGTAACTAAAAAAAATAAATCAAATCTAAGAAATCATATTTTATGGCTACATGGAAAAGAAAGGCCTAATTTTGCTATAGCTTTAAAATAGAGTAATGATACCGAAAAGACTGAGCTGCTGCTGGTTATGTACAGAGGTGCTGACAGAGAACCTGGGAGGAAACACTCCACAGCCATCTCCTCTGGAGGCAGCAAAAGAGCGCTAAAACCCTGATTACGAACACATTTCCTGAACATGTCCATGTGAAAACACAGGTTTTAGAGCAACTGACTTCCCAGAGACATGTGTCCTGCCTGGGGAGGCGCTGCTGTGCCTGTGCACACAGAGTTTGGGGCTGAGAACAGCAGAAGAGAGCAGGCGATGCTGCTGGCACACCGTTACTGCACTGCCTCTACAGGGAGGTGATACATCATTTTGAGCTTCAGGGATCAGGGACTCCTGGCAAACCCTCAAAAATGCTTGACACTCGATGAGAAAGAAACAAACAAACAAAGAAGTCAATACTACATAAGCTCTCTTTTCCTAACTTGAGCAATACTAAAAATTTAAAAAGAAAATCAGAGTATTTTATACAATTTATCCTACGCTTCATTATTCTGTACAACCTGAAAAAAACACCTAGTGAGAGTGATACCAAGTCCCAAGTTGGTGCATCCAATTATTTTATTAAAATCAAATGGTTTATATGTAGAAGTCACCCCTTCGGATTCTCCTGCTTTTATGACAAGGGAAAGAAGATGTTTATGAGATACCATGGTATGAATTTTAATTCTATTAAAATGATTTTCAAAACTGTTCTAAAAAATTGAAGTAAACAAGGACTCTGGCCAAACCAGCAACAACTTGTTTTGCTGGAAAAGCTTTGATTTTTTAATATATTTTTTTTTCTACTGAAGAGTTACATTAGGTGTCTGAGCAAATCAGCTTATTGCTGGTCAAACTCATGGTCTTTTGTTGGGTGAACAGGAATACTCTTGTCTCTCCACCTGCAAACACCTATTCTAGCTCATACAATCGATGTGAACTCCCTGTTTGGCACCTGTTAAACCTTGGAATTTAGGCACGTAGACAAGCCCTGTTCAGCCATATGCTTGACTGACCCTATAGCATGTAAAGAACATTGCAGTGCTTGTTAGTCACAGAGTTTCACCCTCTGACTCTCTGGAAATTCAGGCTCCAGCTTGGCAGCCGAAGCCCCTAGAAGAAGGCGGAAAATGCCTGGGGAGTGTGGCCAATGTTCTCTTCAGTTTGGTGTTATCTCTCCAGCTGTGGCAAAAGGAAGTGTTAGACAACACTTAGTCCAGCCACTTACTACAGGCCATTCCCCTGGTACACCCCTGACCTCCACAACTGCTGAATCAAGGCTATTAAGTTGACATCCCTGCCATGTCCTCAGTGCTTTGTCCATGAATTTGTCTTTGCCTTTGTAAAATAGCTGATGCTCTTTGTCTCCACCATCTCCAGCCAGTTCCAGAAGGTCACTACCTGTTGTGTAGAGAAGTATTCCCTGCTTCAGTGGCTTTAAGTTGGTCTCACAGCATTTCCTGCTAATAGCACTGTAAGATTTGCTGAACAGTTCCACACTTGGTTCATCCACCACAATTCAGGATGTCCTTCTGGGATGATAAATCCCTCCCAGAAGAATTCACAGAAAGCGCAGCAGAACAGAAGCTCCCATGATCCTTGTTCAAGTCACATACAATATTAATTCCACAAGACATTTCAGCACAGGAAATGAACATATTTAAGTTTTCCTGTGGCTGGTAATATGCAGCGGAAGCTGTGCTAATAGAATCATAGAACTGTCTAGGTTTGAAGGAACCTCTGAGATCATCTAGTCCAACCATCAACCTAACTCTGGTAAAAAACTATCACTAAACTATGTCCCTGAGCACTATGTCAACCTGGCTTTTAAATCCCTCCAATGATGGTGCCTCAATCCCTTCCCTGAGTGGCCCATTCCAAGGCTTAATAACCCTTTCTGTGTAAAAATTGTTCCTAATATCCAAACTGAACCTCCCCTGGGGCAACTTGAGGACATTTCCTCTTGTCCCATCCGCCTGTTCCTTGGGAGAAGGAACCAACCCCTCCTGGCTATGACTCTTCTTTCAGGGAGTCATAGAAAGCAAGAAGGTCTCACCTTAGCCTCCTCTTCTCCAGGTTGAACACCCCCAGCTCCGTCAGCCACTCTTCACAAGACTCACTCTCCAGACCCTTCAACAGCTCTGTTGCCCTTCTCTGGACCCACTCCAGCCCATCAATGTCTTTTTTTGTTGTGAGGGGCCCAAAACTGGACACATACCTCTAGGTGGGGCCCCACCAGTGCCAAGTANCAGCCTTCCAGTATCTGAAGGGAGCTACAGGAGAGCTGGAGGGGGACTCTTTGTCAGGAAGTGTAGTGAAAGGACAAGGGGTAATGGTTTTAAATTGGAAGAGGGGAGATTCAGACTAGATACTAGAAATTCTTTCCTGTGCGGGTGGTGAGACACTGGAACAGGTTGTCCAGAGAAGCTGTGGCTGCCCCGTCCCTGGAAGTGTTTAAGACCAGGCTGGATGGGGCTTTGAGCAACCTGCTCTAGTGGGAGGTGTCCCTGCCCACAGCAAGGATGTTGGAACTCAATGATCTTTCCAGTCCCTTCCAACTCTAACCATTCTATGATGGTTATTAACCCAAACTTACTTGATCCCCCCATCCAGATCATTGATAAAGATGTTAAAGAAAACCAGCCCCAATACCGAGTCCTGGGGCACACCACTCGTGACCAGCCGCCAACTGGATTGAACTCCATTCCCCACCACTCTCTGGGCCTAGGTTTTTAACTCAGTTTTTAACCCAGCAGAGAGTCCTCCTATCCAAGCCATGGACAGACAATTTCTCCAGGAGTATACTGTGACAGACTGCATCAAAGGCTCTACTAATGTCCAGGTAAACAACATCCACAGCTTTTTCCCTCATTCACCAAGTGGGTCACTTTTTCATAGAAGGAGAACAGGTTTGTTAAGCAGGACCTGCCCCTCATGAACCCTTGTTGGTTGGGCCTGATCACCTGGATCATAATCTACTAATATCTAACCAAGAGGTCAGTGCCCAAAAGTCATCGCTGTTGAGGATGATTTATCAAACGTGAGAAAATTTCGGTTCCAAAAGAAGTACACAGTATGTAATTTTACATATTCTAGTATTAAAGAAAATGAAGTCTAGTGCTGCCACAGCAGCTTTCTGTAAGGCAGAATTAAGGGCTGTGCTCTTACACATAAAATACAAACACCTTCCACAATCGTTAAACTAGAGGGTGATGCACTAGGATTTTTCCAGAGACCTATTATGCATAACTGCATATTTTAACCATTCATTGTGGCACTTGTCAGCACATCAAGCAGCCTGACAGAGGGACTTGTCACACTGCTGAATGCCTTGTTCCACTTCTCTGTGCAGAAAATGCTGCATTTTTATTTACTTTTTTTCAAAGTAATGATCTGCTCCATCCTGTAAAAGCAAAGGGAAAGTGAAGATGAAAACCAATATTTTAAAAAGTGGAAATTAGAACTGTAGTAAAGCAATTTCCCTTTGAAAATATGACAATTGCTCAAGGCACAGGAACAAAGTGGCAAATCCTATTCCCCAAAGTATCAGGATCAGAAGCAAAACAAAAGCAATGCTGGGTTGCGGCACCTACGAAGCAGCCTCCTGGCAAGTAATGACAGCTCCTGTTTCAGCCTGATCAAGCAGCGCTCAGGTGCTCCTCACCTGCACTTCCCTCTTCAGCAGCTTGAAACTGCAGAAGGCAAACGCCACTGCTATAATCCACTGAGTTTTTTAAGAAAAAGCATGTTTTAGGTAATAAAGAGGCCTTAGGTCCTGACATAAAATGTCTTTATAACCTCAATTTCCAATCCCAAAGCAATCAGAGTCCTGACTCACAGAGATAATTTGTGCTGCTTCCGAGAGATTTTGGGTTTTCTGCTCTTTCTACACCCACACATACAGTTTTACGCTGACTGATTTGAGACTGGGAACTAAACCCATATCTGGACTCTGCCCTGGCCACGTAAGGCTGAGTGACCACATATCTTTATTCCATTTAATCTAATAAAAGAAAAAATTCCCTAGATTTCCTTCAACATCCTCTTCCTTAGAGGAGCACGTTTCAGCAGCCAAGACACTAAAGCAAAAGTCTGTTTAGCCTCAGGAAAGTGAGCACAATACCTGCCTGCCTCCCAACTTGCTCCAGCTTGTGCTGTTTTCCTCTGTGGTCATGAAATAAAATTAAAGATCAATTTAACTGCCTGGAAGAAATAAACCTATAAATAAGTAGTCATAAAACCTAGAAGACAAGACAGGAAGAAGCAAAATCATATAATGACCAAGAGTAGAAGCTGAAAACTTAATTCCAGAACTAACTAAAGAAAAAGCAAACTTATTATAGTTATGGGAAAGAAAGCAATTTACATTTTTTTTCTGGAAGCACTTGTCAGTCATACGCATGCTCTGAAAGAGGCAGATTTGTATGCATTAGGCTACAGTTTGTTCACATCTATGAAAACTAGGAGTCCCTGCCCTGAAGATTTTACAGTCTAAGGGTGTGTCCTAGGCATGACACTTTCTGGTGTAGACTTTTAAACAAACAATAGTTCATTAGTCAACATCTACATAAATAATTAACCATTCTCCAACAACTCCTGAGTGAGGAGGACAACATGGAAAACATGGCCCAATAAATTATAACACAAACTCCATATTTGCAAACTGCTGGAAGAGGCTCTTACTCAACCTGGTTTTCTGTAAAACCATCACAGAAAAGGTACAGATGAAGTGACCAGTAACCCAAACATTTGGGGGGAAAAGTGTTGAATGGGTTATGTTTAAGTAATTTTTTCATTGTACATTATAAGAAAACATACATTTGCCAGGCTAAAAGCATTGTTTCATGAAGTCAGGGACAAAGTTCCTGTTACCTTCACTAGTGTCCTGTTTTGAGGTAAAACAGAACCAACTTTCTGTTCAGTAATTTTACCTTTTTATCTGGGTCTCTTCTAACTAACTAAATTCTGAAAATGACAGCATATTCTAAAAATGACAGCATATTGTTCAGAAAACTGTTCAGTCTCCCTGATTAATAAGACCTGATTATATCAAGGGATGGTGCAGAGAGGCCCTTACTTATACACATTGCTAGAACAACCAAAAGCAGGAAATTCCCTTATTTGCCCCATTGGAGGGTTGGAAATGGAAAAGCATTGAGGGGTCACACCTGTAAGGAGGAGCTGACAGGACAAGAGACCCAAAACTGACCAAATAGGGTATTCCATCCCATCTGCATCATGCTCCGTATAAAAGCTGAGGGATCAAAGGGTCAACTCTCTTCCTTCAAGAGGAGGACCCTGTCTGTTCATCTGCCTTTGATCCCAATCCGAGTGTTCCTAACTCCTGATAAGGAATCCAGCTCCTGTCGGTCACTGAGTCCAGTCCAGGACTTCTCCCTGTATCTGCTGTGATCATCATCCTGGGAGCTTGATATGGTTTTGTATATACTGTATACTTTTTTTTCTCCCCCCACCCTTTTTTCTTCTTATTATTTATTAATATTTACATTAAAATAATTTGTGGGGTTTTTTTCCCCTAAACTCATCACTCTCTTTATCTCTTTCTCTCCTCTCTTTTTCTTAGAGGGAGGAGGAAGGGGCATCATTCAATCAAGCCAAAACCATGACAACTAGAACCAGGATTCAGTCTCATGAAAGTGGCATAATAATCTTGCCCTAAATTCAGGCTATTAATTAACACTGACAACTAGAGTCAGAAAGGCTGCTGCAAAAAAAAAAAAAAAAAAAAAAAAAAAAAAACAGTGGAACCCCAAGGTACCTACATGTATATTCTCCTTCAGGACAGCAATTACAGTCTCATAACAGGATAAGCAGTATGTTCAAAGGGTGAGGGAGTGGGAAATCATAATATTACTCAATTCTATCTCAAAGCAACGTCTTTCCTCTAGTTCTTAATGTTTATTTTAGAGATTTAATGTCAGATATTCCAAACTGCAGTTCTGAAGCTTCTTGAGCTTCATGGCTAACTTATTAACCTGCTGGATAGAAAATTTGTTAACCTCAAATAAAAACTTGGATTGTGTGATTTCTTGCTTGGCTGCCTGCCTGTGTTCCAAGTCGAGCTAAACTCATACACATAGACCTTGAAGTGTCTACTCATTTTGGGTGGGGAATTCTCTCCAGAGTACATATCCCAAGGGGTAAACATTTGTTGCTGGTTTTACCTCTTGCTGAGTGAATTTTCTTCATTGCTGATTTGCAACATGACAAAAAACAAAGAGTAACTCAGGATGAGAAGTACCAAGACAGAAACTAATACTGCCTCTTTCCTTAGGGTAACAAAAGTGTCTTGACTGTTCATTAAACACTGAAGCTGTAAAGCACCAAGATTTTGCATGTTAGATGCTTTGCTGATTCAAAATAATCTTTTAATGTCACTTTCAAGTGACACTGATAACTTTCTGATATACTGACATTTACTTAGTCCTATCAAGAAAAAAAATCAGAATTTTCTCCAAAGTGCATTGTCTGGGGCAGTGGGTGGGATGGGGTGGGCGAGACAGATTTCAGGAAATTTCCTTCATCTTGAAGAGAATCCATACCCCTGAGCAAGTGGCACTGTGTGATGGTATTAAGAAAATAAGAAGAGACAATCTATTGGGGTTCCTTCAGGTGTTTCGTCTGACAAAAGCCATAAAAGATATCCTGCTCCCTCCAAGTTTGTCCAATAGCAAGTGTGCGTTTTGGCATTTGGTTATAATATTTCCTGACATCTATGGGAAAAAAAGGAAATAATCAAAAGATTTTAAGTGCAAGAAGAAATAACTGTTCCCATTGGACTAGAACCCTAGGGTTTGGCCACCAGTCACAAAAAAAAAGAAAAAGGAAAGATAAAAGAAAGCATCATTTGACTTTTACATTTAGATAATCCTCATTCCAGAAGACTCATGCCATGGTATGCTCCTGGGAGAAAGGTCCTCAAAATAAGGCATCTTTCATAAATGAACTAGGGAAAAATGTATGCAGAACAGAAAGAACCCAGATCTATGTGTCTACTGCAGAAAACAGCAAAACCAGCTTTTTGATTATGGGATGAACTTTCACTTCTGGTTGTTGGCTCAGCAATTTAGCCAACATTTGAAATTGCACAAATATATAAATAATTATCAAAGGATCAGTCCGTAGACAATGACATCTTAAGGCAGTTCTCCTCAAATCATTACATCTACAGGTTCCTATATCTGCAGTACTAAAAGCCTGGTTTTATTCAGCCATCAAACAACCTCATCTTCACACACACAAAAAAAAATTGGGCATTTTTGGGGGTGGGTTTTTTTGGAGGAGGCATGGTAGTGTGTGTTTTAATTTTTTTCCCTTCACACTGCCATCCTCCACCTGCCCTCCTGGGTCCTTTTGCTGACTCTCCAGGGGTGCCACAGAAGCCTGTAGCCTCTCAAAGGCTGCTCAAGACAAGGATGTATCCCCACACTGGGCTTAGCAGCTCCTCAAATGCTGATTCTTCTACCTGGGCAAAACTGCAACTTTACCAAGTCATCTTAAGGTAGAACTTAAGACTCTTCTATGTCAAGTAACTTAGGTAATGAACTTCCTTCAGACTGTTTGTTCAATTATCTATCTATATTTATGAAAGCAGAGGTGAGATTGAAGTGGGGCAGGGGAACTTCAAAGCTCCAAGCTACAGGTCTCTCTCTCAGATTTTTGCAAAAACCACCTGAGGAAATATGTCAAGTGGTGGGTGTTATGCAGGGATTTTTCATTAATTTTAATTACTGTCATTCTATAGGATAGTGAGCATCCTCAGTCCTTTGCCTCCAAATTGCACTGGGATTTATGCCAAATTTCTTCTCCCCCTGGTTCCCTCGAGCAGCATTTAGTAATGGAAGCACTTTAACATGTTTAAATAAGAAGTGTAAATGCCAAACACTTCTGAATGAGAAGAAACCTATATCTTAAATGACATATGAAGCATCTATTCATAATTCTATAAACTAAAAATCCTGGACTGTTTGCATCAAATGAAAGGCTTGATTGGGCTTGAGAAGAGAGTAGATGGAACATTCTCATTTAAATAAAAGCACAGCAAAACACAAAGTGACTAACTTTTCATAACCATTGACAGTGTAGGGGGAGGAAGAGACAAAACCCCACAATCAATTCCCTTGACAGCATCTTACTGGTTTATTTTTTTAAAAATAAAATGCTGTCTGCACCAGATTTGCAATACTGATGACCTAATAATAATCTAATTCTTCCTTGAGCCATGATGACTCCAGACCCCATTCTCTTCCAACATCCCCTCACAACTACATGAGAACTGCTTTTCAAACTCAGGCATCTTTTTTGCAGTGCTCATTTGCAGATAAATTAGTCTGATGGGACAGAAGCCACAGACAGAATCTGGAGAGGATTCGCAATGACCTGCTTGGAACAGGCCAGCCATGAGCCATGGACAACCTAGGAGTGGGACAGCCCCACAAGCAAGGGTTTGAGCTCAGATTAGGTGCCTGTCTCCTAGGAGGCAAGGAAATAATAATAATAAAAAAAAAAAAAAGTGAAAAAGAAATCAGCAAACTGGAAGTATCATCTTGGGAATGATCATTAATAGCCCAAGAACAAGATCTTACTTGTTTGTGAAGTAAAGATTTCATTAAAGGATGAACACTGGGAAGCTCAGAGGCAGCAGCCCCAACACTTCAAATATTCTAATCTTCCTAATCTTCCTAATCTTCTAATCTCAGCTGATGGAGCAGAGATGGCAATTCCATGTTAGTTAGAAGTATCTCAAAATGACTGGGGTGTGTTTGTCCAAATAGACATTTTCTTTTCCAAAAAGTAGCATTTGTGAAGATTCAGTTGCATGAGATTTTCATAGAGATTTGCTGCATCAAGCATCGCAACCAAAATAACTCCTCCACAAAAAAGTCAGCCCAGACGTTTCCCCCTGACATTCATATTACCTCCTGGGAGGTTCCCCGTTTCTGAAGGGGAACAGAGATCCAACAAGCAAACACCCGCTAATTTTCTGTAGCTTTCCACACTTAACCGAACAGCAGCTCACCATTTTTTTCCCCAGTTTGCACTTTTCCACACCCACAAGTGGAGCTCACTCAGGAGCTGAGACATTTTTCACGTTACCAAGTGTCAGCAGAAAGGGGAATACCTTCCAGCCCCCAACAAAAAAGTGCCAGCTTGGGATTTTAAGTAAATACAGTTACCGTTTCTTTCCAGATACATTTACATTATCTTCTGAAAGCTATTCCAGTAGAAAAAAACCCTTCAACTATATCTCTGAGCCACCTTTGTCACACTTGTCTGACCGCAGGCTCACTTTGCCCCACCTTCCCAGTTTCTCTCACTCCCATTAGGTAAAAGCCAGTGGTGTGCCAGAGCCTGGGCTTTCACATCTCCTTTTGCTCAATGTCACCAACAAAAAGCCTTCTGAAGAGCTCACACTCTTACGTAAAGAGGGGGTTTGCTTTGGTTTGGTTTGGTAGGTTTATTTAGGGGGTCTCCCTGCATGTGTCCCCCATCCCCCCCAGCTGCCAAGTTGTCCCTACACTATTGCCAGCCCAAAGAAATTTGCCCTTGTGCAGTTAGATAGTGTCTTGGTGGTACAATCTTCCTGCAACTACTCAAAATCCCAGGATATAGAAAGGGAAGTTTTGGGAGCAAATGTGTGCTGGGGACTATTTAGAGACCTAAATTTGACAGAGATGCTTCCAGTGCTGAGTTACAAATAACACTGAAGTAGCCTTCAATGCTAAACATGAAAATATTCGGAGGGATTTTCTCATTCAGTCTCCAAGTTGTTTTTCCCCTATAAAACATATCTAGTCATCTTGAAACTAAATTCAGCTATTTTAAATTCAATTTAAATTCGTTAGCTAGCACTGCTCAGTGGAAAGAGTCAGTAAATGCACAACACCAATGTCACCTTCTCAGATAGCAATTACTACTTTAAGTCACCCCAGATGGATTTGACCTGAAATTTCCTTCAAATTTTGCTGGGCTTAGAACAGTGATATCAGGCCAAACTCCACAAAGTACCACAGCTTCCAGGCAGTGTGACACTTTGCAGCAAGGGCCCAGTTGTACATCTTTGAAGATGGAAGTTAACAAGTTGATCTGGGTAGTTTACAGAGAGCACAGAAAGGGAAGGCCCAGCTGCAATGAAACAGTGGTCTGGGAAAAGCGATGAATGCTTTCAGGCACTAAAGAGCTGTATCTTCAGGCGTTTAAATTGAAATCCAAATTAAATTACTGTCATTAAATTGAAATCCCACACAGAGACAGAACTTATATCAATTAAAAAAACCCCAAACAGCCAACCAAAAAGCAAAATACTTCCCATGTCACTGTGCCATCCTATGTTGTCACTGCTCACCCACCACCCCCAATTTCAAAAATAGCTTTATTTTTCAATGTTCTGGCCAAAAACCAGCATGGAAAGTGAGCTGAAATGAACTTGAGATAAAAGATACATCTTTGGGGGAGGGCAATTATTCTATTTTTAAAAAAGAATCCGATAACTATTTTATTCCCAATCAGAAACTACAACAATTTAAGTTAAAAGCTTTAGAATTACTCTTTTTTGACCCCTCTAAAAATTTCACTGGTGTAAGTTTTTGAAATATTTAGTCTCAGAGATTAAAGCAGCTGTGCTCTGCATGTTGAAGTGTCCTTTGGTGATTCATTTGATTCTAGTCACACTAGAAATTCAGCTTTGTTACTTGCTAGGTCTTGATTTTAGTCTTCAAGACTGAAGCATCTTGCACACCAAAGAGAAGGAAAGTAGGAGAATAACCCAGGAAGTGGAAAGAAGAGAAGGACTTTTTCAGTGGAGAGAGGAACAAGAGAAGGTGACACCTGTGCTGACTTCGGGTCACATTTGATAACACAGAGATCAATTTTGTGTAGGGAGGGAATACTTCACTAAGCAAGTATTTCATATGAGTACCGGGTAGTCACTGTAATATTTAAATCACACAAGCTGAATCGGGAATTGTTCCACATTCTATACCTTTTAAAAAGGTAATGCAAGAGAAAACCAGAGAATACTTTGTCCATGCCTACACTCTCTTCTCTTAACAGTTTCCACTTAGATCCACAGATAATATATTAATGAGAACTCTTCATATTTGCCTTAAGAGTTCATATTTACCTTAAGAGTCTAGCACTTTTTCTAGCAAGCTGGGGTATTTATTTACCTTTGCATGACACATCAGAGCCCAACCTCCAAGAAATATAACAAGGTCACTCCTTTACTGGTATTCTCTGTAGCTGTTTGGCACCAAGATTTGGACACGTGAAGAAACACATCTTTCAGCATCAGCAGATTTAGAGAATATATGCTCTGCTTTGAAATATGGGAAAATTGATCCTGCAGGGCTGTTTACATCATCAACACACCTTTAAGTGCTATCAGGGCACCTGCATGTTGCGTAATTGCTGTTTTTCTCTCAACCAAACACCAGTAAAATTTGTAGTAGGTAAAGTTATAATCACAGGGCTGTGATTATATTGGCTACAGCCAATTTTCACAGTTCATATTTTGAAAAGTAAATTAGCAAGGTCTATTCTGGAGCCCTTCTGCTCTCTTCCTTTGTTATGTGTCCCCTGAACTGGCACTAGTTCTGGAAAGGTACATTATTTGAGCATGCATGATAAGCTGGTACATAAATACACTTTCCTTTGTGTTAAAATTTCATACAGACAAACTCTCAGGTTAAGTATTATTCAGAAAGATTCCATCTTCCCCAGTATTTTGTGGAAGCCAGATTTGTCAGCATGGTTTTGGTACACCAGAGCAAAGCAAAGCAGTGTAGCACTATATTGCCCTTCATGAATTTTTTTACCCAGCTCTTTTCCTGCCTCACTTGATGAGGCCTTGAAGTCTCACAACTATTTAGAATAAAAACCACCCTCTTCTCCATGGAAGGCAGCTTTGAGTTGAGCTTGTGACCAGGCAGTTAAACCATGACCAGTAATCAGTGGCATCAAACAAGAATTAAAAACCAGGTGAGCCCTCATTAGCTGGGCATCAGCAGACTGCAGATGACGTGCATTGCAGCAAAGCAGCATTAGGTCAACACACCCCACCACGACCAGGGAGAAAATGTTTCCAAAACTTAAAGTTATACATTTAGTAAGAAGCTAAAAAATAGTAACAGTTTGGAGACTACTCAACATTCAAGATCACAGATTTTAAGAATTAAGCATTCCTGTCCCCATTTATGACTAAGCAAATCCATAAAGCACAGACATGTGGAAAGATTCACCTATCCTGAATCTGGGAAGGGACTGCAGGTTTTGAAACAGCAGCAGCTCTTCAGCCTCACAGGTTATCACACAAGGCCTACGAGACTATGTCACTTGATACAGCCACTGGTGGTGGGTATTCAACAGACATTCATCTGGTTTTATTTTTCTACTCTCTTAAAATAAGGTTTTTTATAATGATTCATTAGTGTTACTTTAATTCTCTGTCCACACCTCCAAAGCTAAACTGTCCTATTAACTGCATACTGCTTCCTTGACCTTAATGAAGACTATTCACTACACCCCCCCATCTACAGACAGATCCTTCCCACTGCCACAACTGCCAGCCTTCCTTTCTCCAAGCAGCAAAGCTGACACCGCAACAGTCACTCCATTGCATGAAAGGCTATGTTTTCACAGCCCAAATGAGCTCCACAGGTGGTATTTGAAGCTTCCTTTGCTCCTTCAGCCTCTCCATCACCTCTCACATTTCTTTGCAATTTCAGGCCATATTTTGTAGTGTATTGACCTGTGCATAATGAACTCTGGTAGAACTGGTCTAAGAAGGTAAATGAAATGAGATTTCATCAAGAAATTAATTTTTTGTATATGTTCCCCCAAGAACTATGCGCACATTGAAATCCTCTGTTTCTTGTCTCCCACTTTTTGACTTACATTAATACTATCTTGTCCAGATGTTCTTTTCAGAACTGACTGCAACAGATCACACCATGCAGAATAGTTGTTGCTCAAAAAAAGGTCCCAATCTTCATCTGTGGACATGTATGTGCTGCGTTTTCTGTATTTATAAGCAAAAAGCTTTAGGAAAAAACATGTCAGAACATTGCTGTAGACCAAGGTTATAAGCCTATATTTGAAGGTTCTAGTAAATCTTTCCTCTCACTAGTTTCTCTTGCTCCTCATGAAACTATTAAAAAAAACCAAACCCACAAAACACAAAAATCAGAACCAACCAAAACATCAACAAACCCCCAAAATTTGAAAATATTAGGAACCAACACAACTTCTCCCATTACCACCCTCCAGGCTGAATGCAATGACCCAGTTCATCAGTCTCAGAATTTGGGCTCAGTGTCTGGCTTCAGGTGTATCTTCAATTGCACGTTGATTAGATTCTGCCTAACTACCAACATGACAAGCCACGGTCTAACTCTGTGCATAAAATCATGGTGGAAAATATACAGCACTTGCCAGAACGAACGTATGGATGAATAAGGATGCTTAAGGGTATGCAACAGTAAATAGATATTTCTCATATGACTGATCAGAGTGAAAACTATATTGCAGTTTATTACATAGCCTGCAGACATAAAATTGAATCGTAATTGTTTGAACTAGATTCAGCAATACCTACCACAATCCACTAATGAAAGAGACCTGTGTTGTCTTGCACTTTTAGATTAAGAATGCTGAATACATTGTATTTTTAGAACAGCAATAAGGAGCTTTTACATTGCTCATGAAATGCATACATAAAATGTTTAACCAAGGAGAACGACTAGTCTGGCTAGTGAAGAACTGCAACACGAAAAAAGCTGGGGGTAATTCCACTTCTACATGGCACAAGGGAGAAGTCTGCAGTCCAGTTCCAGCCTAAGTCAATAGAGGACCTGAACTGGTTTCACTGGATTTTATTCAAATTGGGGTTTTTTTACAGTTCAGAGAGAAATAAATAAATAAAGGAAAATCCCAAACAATACACGTGACACTCATAGATTGATCACTTCCCAACCATCAAAAATTCAGAACATATTCAGAGAGATGCCATTATCCAAAAGAAGATCTCCAAAACAACAACAACAATTAAATCCCAAAACCTAAGGTCAAAAAAAGCAAGGCAGTGTGGAAAATCAACTCTTTTACACCTACAGCAATTCAGAGATTATGCAGGCCATACAGCAGATGATCAAAGAACAGTATAATGGTCTTCACATTACCTACTTCCTGAGCATCACTGTTGATCCAAGACTACAATCCCAAGAACATACTCAGTAGAGAGATTGCCCTCCCTTCCACCTCACATGCTGTGATGTACCATATTACAGTTCTGCTTGGAATCTTAGCCATGGATCTGATGGCTGCTGTTTTCCCTCTTGAAGGACAAGAATGGTATGTTATATAATCAGAGCTTTCTACATAATGAGAGCAGAAAGATCCCCAGAACTACAGAGACCTAATGGAATTGGAAAAATAACACCGTAATATTGAACAGCCCAATGTCCTGAATGTCATTTTCACTTTCAGCCCGCTGAGGTGTAAGTGTTCCAGTTCAGCCATCAGCTGGGTTGACCCACAACCATGGCTGAATGAGGGTGGATGAGACCACAGTGAAAGTGAGCAACCCTTTCTAACCCAAAAGAACATCTGACCATCAAAGCTCTTTCTCTAAAACAGGCAAAAGCAGCTTGAAATCAGAGAAACCAACTGCAGGACAAGTTTGCTCAACAATCAGTGTGATGACTGGGCNCCCAGTTTGGGACCACAGCTAAGACAGGGGAGAAGCACTGATTTCTACCCACACCCAGCAGCAACTGGGCCAAGAGCCCACCACAGCCCCAGGCCTCTCCAGGTGCTTTATTTACATCCTCTTGGCTTGCATTTCAGGAGGCCCGCAGAAATGTTCTTCTCACAATAAAAAATAAGGGAGTGTAATAAAATATGACAAGCATAGGTTTGTTTTGTTTGTTTTTTTTTTTTTTTTTCTAGTGCCAGTGGTTTTGCTGCAGTCACTTGTAACGTAAGAGCGCTGGGGCTCTTGTTGAAAATATTAAGAAATATTTTGTGTTAAGACTAAAACCAATGCATAGCTCAAGGCTGCTCACTGCTGGCCTCAGAGCCCTACAAGGTAGTTTGCAAATGAGGTATTTTTGTGACAAATAGAAATAACAAAATAATGACTATTTTTTCAAATAGTTTTTCCTTACTGTGCTTTTACAGTTCAGCCCAGATCCTCGACTGAAGTATAATTCAGATTCTGCTCAAATTCTGGCATCTGTAAATGCACCAGATCTGAATATTACAGGGAATGCCTAATATTTGAGCGATTGTCGTGGTTTGAGGTGAAAAAAAACAATTTGCTGTTTTACAACTTTACTGTTTAGCTGGGCCTCTTCTCATTAAACTCTGCAATTAACAGCATACTGTTCAGAAAACTGTTCACTCTCTCAGTGATAAGACCTGATCACACCAAGGGGTGGTGCAGAGAGGCCCTTGCTTATACTTACTTCTAGAACAACCAAGGGCAGGGAATTCCATTATTTGCCCCGTTGGAGGGTCAGAAGCAGAAAAGCGTCGAGGGGTCACACCTTTGGGGAGGAGCGGACAGGACAGGGGACCCAAAACTGACCAACTAGGGTATTCCATTCCATCCACTTCCTGCTTGGTATAAAAGCTGAGGGATCAAAGGGTCAGCTTTCTTTCTTTGACAGCCGACATCCAAGGAGGACCCCGTCTGTTCGTCTGCCTTTGATCCTGATCCAAGTGTTCCTGACTCCAGATATGGAATCCAGCTCCTGTTGATCACTGAGTCCAGTCCAGGACTATTCCCGATGCCTGCTGGTGATTGTCATCCCAGGAGCTCAATATGGTTTTTGTACCTACTGTATCTATTTCCTTATTTTCTTCTTATTTTAATTTTAGTATTAATAATTCATTAAAGTAGTTTAGATCATTCTAAACTCCTCAATGTCTCTTATCCCTTTCTCTCCTTTCTTTTTTGGGGAGAAAGGTCCATCTGTCAACCTGATTTTGGAAAATTTGACTGATACCACAACAGTGAGCCAATTATTTTTGGAAGAAGCACTGCTAGGAATTAATACACATGGATATTTTCTAAAGGAAAAGCTGCAGTCGGATCTATCATTTTATTATTACTTAGTCATAGTTTGTTGCAGTACATGAGCTGCAGAGTGAAATACAGCAAGGGGAGGAGAGTAACGGTGATATGAAAACAGAATCTAGAGTGTAAGTGGACATTGTCCTTCCTTACACACCATCACACCTGAGAAGTGTTGTATTGTGTAAATTCTTAGACAATGCTGCACGATGAGGTGATTGGAGATTGGAGACAGCCAACATGGCTTCACCACGGGCAAATCCTGCCTGACACATTTGATGGCGTTTTACAATACTGCCACAAAATTGGTGGATCAAGGCAGGGCAATGATGCCATCTACCTGGACTTATGCAAAGCATTTGACACTCTCCCACATGAAATTCTAGTCTCCAAATTGGAAAGTCATGGGTTTGATGGATGGACAACTCAGTGGATAAGGAACTGGCTGGATGGCCACACTGAAAGGGTTGTGGTACACAGCTCAATGACCAAATGGCGGACAGTGACGAGTGGTGTCCCTTAAGGGTCAGTACTGGGACTGGTGCTATTTAACATCTTTGTCGGAGACATGGACAGTGGGATTGAATACATCCTCAGTAAGTTTGCTGACGACACCAAGCTTGGTGGTGCAGTCAACATGCTGGAGGGAAGGGATGCCATCCAGAGGCATGACCTAGACAGGCTTGAGAGTTGGGCTAGTGAAAATGGCATGAAGTTCAACCAAGCCAAGTGCAAGGTCTTGCACCTGGGACGTAGCAATCCCCGGCACAAATACAGGTTGGGCAGAGACTGGCTGGAGAGGAGCCCTGAGGAGAAGGACTTGGGAGTGCTCATGGATGAGAGACTCAACATGAGCCGACAGTGTGTGCTGGCAGCCCAGAAAGCCAACCCCATCCTGGGCTGCATCAAAAGAAGAGTGACCAGCAGGTCTCAGGAGGTGATTCTCCCCCTCTAATCTGCACTCGTAAGACCCCACCTGGAGTACTGTGTCCAGCTCTGGTGTCCTCAACACAGAAAGGACATAGAACTGTTAGAATGGGTCCAGCAAAGGGCCACGAAGATGATTAGGGGGATGGAGCACCTCTCCTATGAGGACAGGCTGAGGGAGCTAGGGCTGTTCAGCCTGGAAAAGAGAAGGCTCCAGGGGGACGCTAGAGCAGCCTTCCAGTACCTGAAGGGAGCCTACAGGAGAGCAGGAGAGGGACTCTTTGTCAGGAAGTGTAATGATAGGACAAGGGGTAATGGTTTTAGACTGGAAGAGGGGTGATTTAGATTGGATCTTAGGAAGAAATTCTTTGCTGTGAGGGTGGTGAGGCACTGGAACAGGTTGCCCATGGAAGTTGTGGCTGCCCCATATGGGCTGGAAATATTTAAAGCCAGGCTTGATGGGGCTTTGAGCAACCTGCTCTAGTGGGAGGTGTCCTTGCCCATGGCACGTGGGTTGGAACTGGATGATCTTCAAAGTCCCTTCCAACTCTAACTGTTCTATGATTCTATGATTCTATGATGTAATCTATGTAAAATAAAAAAATGACACACTGCTATTTCCAAAAGACAGTTCAATCACGTTATTAAGGCTCGGTTACTCAAAGCTTTAGAATCCAATGCCATAAATATTTTTACTGAAGTAGGAGACTGACACTCATTGACGGGATTACTGCAGGAGCAGTCATACAGCTTGGCTGTGAATGTTTCATGTTCGTGTCTAATAAAACGGGATTAGGATGACTGATAATGAATCATTAGGGTGACTGATAATGAACCGTGGCACTTGAAATACATCATTGGCTGATAATCACATGTTATTTAGTCTTTCAGTGTGGTTTTGCAGAATCCATTATTATCCATAGACTTTTGCAATGGTCAAGGACTGTTCTACAAACCTTTCTAAATGTCTTTGTAAGTGCCCCGGAACAATATTTTCCATTCTGTTGAACCGCTGTCTTTTTTCACTGCTTGATGGCACATTTCTAGTGATTTACTTCCTTTTGGCAATCTCTGCTCTGGGGGATAGCAGAAGAACAGCAAAGATCTTTTGCTATGGTCTCAAAGGTATAAATTTGAGCCTTGCAGTAAACATGTCCTGAAAGTCAGATCCAGACAAGTCCAACTTGCTTATGAGCTTTTGGGTCTGGGAGCCCAGGTTACCAGATACACCCTTGGCTGAGTTAGTTCCTTGCATTAAAGTAGATAAAAACCCAAGTTAAATTAATAAATTTAACTTGATGAACCACACAGGTGATTGTGCCTGATCACCACGATTACCTCCCTGAGTTTAACAACACCAGGTTAAATTTCATCTGCTACAATCCTGTTGTATTTTGTAGCATAATCAGAAGTATTTCCTATTTTCTGAGTAAAAATGCTTCAAGTTTTGGGGTGTTTCTTTGGAAACCTCATCTTCACAGAGGAATGTAAGAACATAAAGCAATGTGTATGATGCAAAATACGTGGTTTAGGCAGTTTTCCCACAACAAATATGAGAAACGGTGTTCCAATCAGCACACACCCTTGGTAACACATACAGGACAGATGCATACCTCAATAAGCTCAGGACGTGGACAAAAAGTCTCCAGGAAAGGACTTGGTAAAGTACTTCTGTGGCAATATTCTCCCAGATTACTCAAAATTATTTGGACCATAAAGAGATTGGGGAGTAAAGAACAAGAAAATCTCAGCAAGTATCATAGAATCATAGAATGGCTAGAGTTGGAAGGGACCTAGAAGATCATCGAGTTCCAACCCCCCTGCCATGGGCAGGGACACCTCCCACCAGACCAGGTTGCTCAAAGCCCCATCCAACCTGGCCTTGACCAGGTAGAACCAGTAGCTTGAAACTGACCTGGGCAGCTTGTATGCTCCAGTGCCATTGTTGGGAGAAGCAGAGCTCACAGTGCTGCACGGGACAGCAGCTGAAGGCAGAACATCACTACAATCTGGTGCATGGCCCTTTGCATGCAAATTAACTACAGAAACTGTTGTCTGAAGCCACCACATCTCCAAAGTTAACCTCTTCCCAATATCTGAGGATTTGACAGTGTATATGTAAATTTCAAGAAGTAGGAAAGAACACTTGCATTTTCTGTTTGCAGGAGCTGGATTTAGTCAGCTCTATTTAGTGAAAAATTGATGGAAAACGCCATGAGTTGAAATGTCATTTCTGAACTGACTGTTCTGCTGTGAGACTCTCATTCAGGGTAACCGCACTTTAATTTTTTTTTTTTTTTTTTCCCCTCAGTTTCACTAGCTATCTCTTAGTTGCAAACACTGAGCCAAATTTCTCAGGCTGAACAGAGCTGTGTTGTTTGCATCAGTGCTTCAGAGCAGTATCCACCTCAGACCTCACATAACAGTAGGACAGTTGCTAAGAGAAACTGAAAGAGAAAATGCCTTTCTGATTTCAGCAGGGGCTGATGGGAAGCTGATGGGCAGACAAAGAAAGCTGAGACGGAAACACATTGAAGATGATATGGCTATGAAAAAGAGGTTCCCATTCCTTGAGCTTATTTGGATTTTCAATCGTATCTCACTTTATTTGTAGGAAGCTAAAGAGCTACACACCTTGTTATAAATACGGATATGAAACTCCCGATGACATGGCATCAGAAGACATTTGTCAATAGAAAGAGGAGCCTTTCCTAAGGACAAGGGGAGCTGGAGTATTGTACAAAGGAATGGCTACAGACTGGAAAGAGGGTGCTGGAGCATGGCAAAGGTGGGCTGTTGTGCTGCTACATTAAGCTGCTGTCTTTAAGAATGTAATTACTAGCATTCTGGTTCCCCCCTCTGTTAAACCAGTTCTGTTATCAAGGAATAAAAATATATAGCAACTTCTTTTTTTTTTTTTTTTCTTTTGTTTGTTCTGGCTCTTGCACTTCCATGCCAGTGCCTGTCTCCTGCCTTAAACAGGCTGCTCCTCCCTGCCCAGCAATGCTCTTTCTTGCCACCTTTTCAGCTGCTGCTGGCACTCATGCTAATTGCACTTGTGTTAATATAATCACACTCCAAACAAAGCAAGGGCAACACTCTGACACCCCTACCTAGTTTTTAAACAGACAAACTCTCTCCAGGCCTGGGAACACACAGATTACCGGCAGCACAGTGCTAATGGAAACACCCTCTGTTTGTCCTGGTAGCCAGGGGAAAGGGGGTGAAGCCAATACCAGTGTCCCACCACAGAAAGGGCTGGATGACCACAGGGCCCAGTCGGACTTGCACACAAAACTGCCTCCCACAGTCCATCTGAGGATATTTTCTGCAGGAAATGGGTAAATAGAACAAAACACAGGGTGGGTTCCAGCTGCTTGTGTTCGCTTGCAGCTCTGTGACCGATTTTGCATATGGCTTATGGAAAAGTTTGCTGCTATTCAGCTTCTCCATCTGTGAGCCTGGTATAGTGATAGTCATCTCTGTAGAAGAGTTGAGGGCAAAACTTCATAATCTGCACTGGAATTTTCACTAAAGGGGTGTTAGTACGTCAGCTACAATATTCCATTTACATCTCGTTGTGAAGTATACAGAAAACATCCCCAAAAGTGCTAATCAAGTGCTAATCTTGCTGCTAATTATTTTAACTACTTACATTTGGAATGTCTGTATACGTTTCTTTTATTTTCCTTCTCTAAATGGGAGTAAAATATACAAAAGGGCAGGTATTTCCTTCTTTCTGGTCCTACTCCACCTATTTATTGGGCCATTCTACATGCCTGGGAGTTTCATAATGGGAATTGGAAATGGAATTAAAGAAAAGGAAATTGCTACAAATGAAGCAATTTCCTGGGTGTAAACAGTGCTTGTAATTTGGAAGAACGAATTTAACATGAAAACATATTTTGTTCTGTCAAATGAGTGTGATGAATTGTTGTTAGATACTATTTAGCCAAGAACACTACCAAATAATCTTATTATGACTGCTGATGACATAAAAGACCAAGAGCTGAACACTGAGGTCCTAATTTGGGCAAAACTCCAGAATTTCAATGATACTTTTGTCTAAGTAATTACATTAAGATCTGGTCTTGGCAGGTTCCAACCCTAATGGATAACAATACACCCTGGAATAAGTTCTCAAAAAGGTAGTAACTTTTAAAAAAATAAACTGAGCCTAAAGTAGGAGCTAAATTCTATTGACTTCCACCAGAAGTAAATTCAGTGTGTTGTTTTATGATAACTTATAGACACCTCAGTATCTGCATGAAACATTTCCTGGGATGTCAAATGGATGACTTGAATAGGCACTGGGCATCTGCCTCATCCAGTCCCACTGTCTGCATCACCTTTTGAGACCACATATGAAGACATGAAGATCACTAATTGTGGTCTGTATGCCAAAGGCACCATTCTGCTGCAGCAATCCCCTCCAAGAGCTCCCATTCCCATGTGAGCTTCAAAAAGCACTGAAGAATGCTGCCTCCTGGGGAGGGACAAGGCCACGTGTGCCATCTGTTGTGTTTCTCATCCCTTTCTAAATCCCTTTGAAAATCCATTCCCTAGTTCTTTTGGAAATGATTTTGGAAGTAATTTAAGCTTCTAATTAAATGAGTAATTGTACTCATAATTTTGTTCCATTTTATTCGCATCCAGGGATGGACGTTGAAAATTGGTCTTCATAACTGTGAGTGCCTTTGAATGGAAAAGATTAGGTTAACTTGTCAAAACTAAGAGATTGCTTGAAGTTGCTGGACGAACTAATACTTTCTGAACATCTCAGGAGATAAACCTGTTGACCAGATACAGACAGATGTGTTGATATTTACGTTGGTTTGAACAGTTTGGGCTAATTTCAGTATTCTGAGAAGATCAGGGAAATTACGTGCTTGCCATGGAGAATGAATTTGGTGGTGTTAATTTTTTGCATGTTCTATAACTGAAAAGAGCAGGAGTATCACATCTGCAAACACCACTTCCTGCCAGTAAGCACAATTCCTTTTTTGGAAGCCCCTTGAAGACTTTGGATCAAATTTAAAGGAATTAAATTCCATTTTATCCTTTGCTCTTCCACATCATGAGGCCTGATGAATATGTACAACACAAGCATAAAGCATCAACATCAAAAACCACTAGAGGATATATCTGCTGCAATGTATGAAATGAATTTCACTACCACACACTGATGTAGCACTGAGGCATAAAGTTTGGGTAGTTGTCTATCATAGCAGCAAAAATAATTTATACTTCAGCAATCCTGTATGTATGAGAGGTAAGAAAAATACTTTATCCAGGAATAATCAACTTCTGGAAATCATTCACAGCTGCTATAACTGAGCACAATGCACCAGTAATTAGTTGTGCATCGTTGCTTTCAAATGGCACAAAGCTGACTGCAGCTGGGGTGGTGAATGTCTGTTAATCTAGGTTTTATATGAAAGAAGAGATCACCTGGAGGAGGAAAATTACTGGAATTTACATTTCAGGTCATATCTGGGAATTCACATTTCAGTTGTAGAATGTCTCTACTTGGCTTTCACAACTAATGATGTCATAGATCAAAGATACTGGGTATCTTAGAAAGCCCCTGCTGGAGAGAGAGAACAAATTCAATGTTTGCAGAACCAGCTCCTACTCTTATTTGTACAGGGATTAATAAGAAGTGATTCCATTGAAACCAAAAGAAAAATTTATTCCAGTGTGTGTGATATCAGAATGAGAGAAACAGACTGCACCCATGGTTTTACTGCCTTCACAGTTGGTGTCAGGCCCAGGTTCAGTCCAACCAGGTAAAATTAAATACCTAAGGTTTAAAGCCGTCATTTATAGTCCATGAAGAGAGAATCACTTTGAGAGGGAAAAGAACCATAAACTATACAGAAGATTAGGGCAGCTAAACTCCCAGCTCAAGAATCTCACCGAAACATTTGATGATAGACCAAATGAATTCACTGCATACCCAGGAAAGACAATGAAACAGAGACCTGAGCAGCAATGAAGCGTCTGCGTTTGGATGAGACACAAATGAGAGCACTGTTCTTTTGGATGAACATTTTGCAACAGCAAAAGGAAACAAGCCTGGTAGTATTTTGCAATAGGCCTGTATGTACTCCAAGAAAAAAAAAAAAAAAAGAAACAAACAAACAAATCGATGAAGTAGGCATTAAAGGCCCAGTTACAGTCTGAAAAAACCCATTGTTGGATTATACCAAGTGTCACTGTTCAGCTCTGCCCAAAGAGTTTACACAAAGTCCACACTCGAGTGCACGTCAGTCTACGCTGCCAGACCCATGAACCACTGAGTTCTCCTGCTATACTTGGCTTCAGGCCCATGGAAAAGTTTCCAGTTGATGCCCTTTCCATGCTTTCCCAGTCCCATTTGTCTCATGAGGTTAATGAAGAAGGGACAAAAGAGCCAGCAGGACCTAAAGAACCACCACATGAAAACCCTGCCTAGCAAGGTATCTTGTTAGGTATGGAAGGCTGAATCTTCTTATATCATAAGTCTGGTTACTCTTTTCATACCACCTTAAACTGTTGGGGATTTTTTACTATGGTTTGGGGATTTTTTAGGTTTAGTTTTGTGGGGTTCTTTTGGTTTGGTTTTTCTTTGTTTGGTTTTTGTTTTGTTTTGCTTTTTGTTGTTGTTGTTTTTTTTTTTAAGGTGGGATTCGGACAGGACTCTTCCTGTTCATATGGATGCACAAACACTAAATACTTCCACCAGTCCAGCCAAGGTTTGTGCACATTTTACACCTACAAGCTGCATTACAAAAGGAAGCTTATGCACAGGTCAGTGGTACCCTTTTTTGACAAGAGAAGAAATCATATCAGGGCACGATAAACCGAAGTGACTTAATTAATTATTTGTAAAATTGGAAACCTCTTGGAAATACACTTACAAAGTTACATAAAGACAGACATTACAGGTTTTTAACAGAACTCAAATGCAAAGTAATCATAACCTTTGCCTTTTTTTTTTTTTTTTTTTTTTTTCCAACTAAGTCAAAACATGGACAAAATCACTAGAAATATCAAATGGCAATATCTGCTGCTCAAAACTTGGAGGACATCTTCAACATTTGGATTTCTGACTCCAGTGAAATCAATAAGAGCACCAATTACACCAGATAATAATCTGAGGAAATATACAAAGGGCAAAAATAACTCTGAGTAGAAAATTACTGTATGAGAATAATCCTTAAACACCACAAAACAAAGAAAGCCTGAGGAGGAATACACATGACCAGTAAAGAATAAAAAATAGAATGTTGTGAGAATTCAAAAGACAGTATGAAGATTTCTTTTTGGAAGGTCTCTTTCCTGGCATTTCCTTTTTCCTGATAAACAGAGACAGCAGTTCACAAGAAAAATGAAAATTTAAATGAAATATATCACGAAGCCTCAGCTATCAGTGTGGGCAGTTCCTGGGTGCACGCAGGCTCAAAAAGAAGTTTTAAGGTGCCTTACATTATACTTCCTGCTGTGGTTCAGTGACACAACTTGCAAAGACTGAAGTGTGACAATAAATTTCTCATGGAACTGAAACAAGAAGTAACTGATCTCTTTATAAAAACACAAATCTTGATACAAACTTAGCTTCTACACAACAGCTGAGAAAGATAAAATAAAGTCCCTGGTTACTCTCCCAGCCTTGGGTGATTTGTGGCTCAACACTTTCTTCTTCTACACTCATCTTCTCTCCAAAACTTTCCTTTACAGTCTCTGCCTTTTCATCTCTTTTCTTCTTCTATCCTACTACTCATCCTAGAGACAACCTCCCCAGCCTTGAAGCCTCAGATGATTTCTGATTTTTTTTTTATTTAAATCCTTCCTTCAAACACTTTGTTCCCTGCAGCTGTGTAAGAATGCTTTGCTGCAACTCCTGAAATGATTCTCACTCTTCACTCTGCCATTTTGTGTGCTGCTTGTACGAATGGCCTGTTCTTTTTTTCATAAAGAATTCTGCAGCAGCCTCTCTCTTTTTATGCTGCTGTGCAGGGACTATTTCATTGACACTGCACAAGTAGTAACACATCTGTGTAAGTTAATAGAAAACCCCCAAATTACAGCAGACCATTCAGTAAAAGCAATAATCAGGAGCAATAAATATCATTATCATTTACAATTAAAATATACACACTATCCACCAGTCTGGCAGTTCAAAAGTGAGCTAAAAACTACATCAGTAGGCTATTTTGTTTAATTAGCTTTATAAGAGAACATTGATCAAAGGCATTGGTAACAAGTTTAGTGAAGTGTTCATCATGTACAAAATACCTGGAAAATTGCTCAGACCTGAACTCAGCTCAGCCAAAATAAGGTAAACCATAAATAATCAGGGTTAAAGATGAACTGTCAGATCTGAACAAAGGAATTCCACAGACAGGAAAGCATGGCTACAGCCTCCAATTTTAATGAGGACCCTTGCAGGACTTCAGAACTTCACTATGGAAATAGTTGGATGACACATGCTCCAAACAGCTGCTTACCTCTTGACTGCAGCCACTAGTAGATGTGCTGTAGAAAATGAGGCCAAGGATGCTTCTTCATCCAGCAAAATAATTTTCAAGGGAGTGAGAGCAGGTCACCTGGGTAAAAGTTGTCCACTGCCCCAAGAAACCTACAATGACAGAAATGCTAAGTTCCTTGATGCCGTCTAGTTTAATGAGAAGATAGTGGAATGTTTGGGATACTGGGAGGAAGTTCATCTTATTTTGTTGTGACCAGAGAGAAGAGTTCAGGCTTTCTGGAAGAAGTTCTTTTCTGCTCATCTTGCTGATATATGGGGCAAGGCCTCCTCTGCTGCTCAGGGCTGCCCAAACAGCTTATTGTAGAGAATAAAGTGTAGTAAACAGTTGTCTTCTGTATTTTTTGTGCATTTACAGCTAGCTGATGAAAGGTTTCCCTAAAGTCAGTAAAACCACAGTTATTTCTCCTATGAAATCTCCTGTATTTGTGAAAAACTGTCACAATAAACCTTTTTGTTCTCTAGAACTACTGGCAAAAAACCTGCTGAGGACAATTTGTGACACTGCTTCAGCCTACACAAACACATTTCTAAGGAAGGAGACTGAAAGTACTAATTTATTCAAGTGAGCACCCGTGAGAGGGCAGTGATTTTTTGACCCTCACCCTTTGGACTGAAAGTAAAGAAATTGTATTCCCCTGCCAAACCTTAAAGTCCCTCTGACTCACATGCTGTACTGCGTAGTTTTGACCCTGTAAAACAGCTTACCTAATTACATATAATAGCTTACAGCCTATATTTCTCGTACTCCTAATCAGCTAGAGATAACTGGTTTTCTAAGTACATTAGAGAATTTTTTTCCAATATAGAAACAAAACTCAAAATTACAAACAAACAAAACTCAAAATTACAACATGCACCTGCTGAACTCTCTGTAAGTTTATTAATTCCTTATTCCTTTTTCTGGGGATCATGGTGGCAACCACATGCGATAACATTCAAAATGTTCTCTGCCAAACGGTTTAGTGATATAATCAATAAAAGTAAATTAAAGGAAGAAAAACAAGATGCTGCTTGAATTAGTTTCTAGCCCCTAGAAACAGTCAAACTGCAGTCACCTTCTTCCTTCCAGCAACAGAGCAAATCCCAGCATTAGTCTTCTTGCTCTTTTAATGCCACCTTCAACCTATTGGCTGGCATTTGTCACCAAGAAAAAGTTGCAAGTTCTCATTCCTTGTTGAAGTTCACATTCAAGACAAAACTCCAAGGAACTGAATTTGACCTTGAACTGATTCCAAAAATTTGGCTTGTGCACTCCCAGTTGAAAGAAAAATTAGGGATCCTGGCTCAAGGGTGAAATGGAAGCCTTGTTTGAACTACAAAATTAGTGCAGTTTGAGAAAAATGACTGCATAGTACAGGAACATAAATTAAAGGTAAATCATGAAAACAATGAAGTTTTTTTAAGAAATAAAATCACTTTCCGTTAAAAGTCGATTATTTTGCTAGAAGGTCAAATATATTTTCAGTAATAACACTGTTCACTAGTAGACCATGAAGACTTGTACACCTCTGAACTATGTAGATCTTTTAATATGCACAACAGAAACTGAATGTTGGAAAAGTGTCAAACAGTCTTTGCAAAATTACAATGTGAGTCGGACCACATGAAGTAATCAAAGTCTCAGTTTATTAAAATGTGTTATTTATGGCTTACAGAAAATATTTCTTGTCTGTGAAAGAGAAATGAGTTAAGAATTAACCCTTTTAATATTAAAAAGGTTTCATTTTTTCATTAAACTTACAAATATTGAGTTTTATTCATGGAGCAGGCAAAACGGACATGCCAAGTCTCACACATTATCATCTACTGGATTCACTCTCTCATTAATAAATCTTCTGATTTGCATGTTCTTTTTACAGAATCATAATCTTACCCTGCTGGGGAGGGTTCCTGCCATACTCTGTAAAGATTGCCCCAGCTGCTGGCACTGTACCATAGTTACAAATGAGCAAACAGGGATTTGAAAGGTTGCTGTAAAATGGTTAATGGTTGTCTTAGACCAATGGTTGCCATGATGGGTTGTCAAAAATAAGATAAAATAGGGTGAGTTCCCCCAGATCAATCCGGTCAGCAGGAATACAACTTTTTCTTCTTCAAAAGCCCAACTTTGACAAGCTTATTTTGTTTATTTTTTTTGTCTAGTCTTGCTGTTCGCAATGATGTCTTAGCCAAAAAATTTAAGGGCCAGTGTAACTCTCCCCACCTCTGATGTTCCCTATATTGCATCAGATACAAAACCACCAACAATAAATTTGAAAACCTTGGGTTTGTCTCATCTGACTTGAGAAACTCAGAGCAAAACCCTGTCCTCAAAACCGCAGCCTGAAGGCAGAGGTGGGCTTTCCAGATACACCCCTTGGTCTTCCAGAGCTGCTTGGATTAACATGGGCAGGAGAAACTGAGCAAAAAGTCAGTTATTGCTCACTATAGCCCTTTGGCCATGGACATTGATCCTTGAGGGAGCCTCTGGTTGTCATTACCGCACAGCAGCAGAGCCTGATTCAGGGAAGACACTCTCATTTCCATTGTTTCAGTTTTGACACATAGTAGTTCTTAAGATTTCTTAGATTTTCACATGGATCATTAGTATTTTATACATATGTTGGAACATTTGCCTGTTTCAGGCAATTTTACACTTTGTCTCTTCTTGCAACTTCAGTTCTTGAGCAAAAGTTGAAAAAATACATTTTCACATAAGAAGAAATGTATTTTTAAAACCATATTTTGACTTAAACATAATTCACACATTATCATTAGTTAATGATTAGCACATTAGCAAAAATCATTAGTTAATGATTTCCTAGGGTTTCCTAGTTAGGATTGCTCGATCATTAGTCTCCTGACTAGCTCAGGTGACAGCCAGGTGACAATTGCATTAATATGATCATCAAATCTCAAATCCATCTAGAAGATGAGGAAGATGCGGAAGATATCTGCTGCATTCTGCATTTGTATAATAAATATACTGGTGTCACAGGAATAATCCTGACTATCTAACAAGACTTGAAGGAAGTATCAATGTGTTAAGTTCCAGTAAGATGCAAATACCCTCAGAAAGTTTGTAGACAACACAAAGTTGAGTGGGATTGTTGATCTGCTTGAGGGTAGAGAGGCTCTACAGAGGGACCTGGACAGGTTGGATCAACATCCTACAGGTTGTAGGAGGTTCAGTAAGTCCAAGTGCTGGGTCCTGCATTTCGGTCACAACAACCCCAGGTAATTTTACAGGCTCAGAGAAGAGTGGCTGGAGAGCTGCCCAGCAGAAAAGGGCTTGGAGGTGCTGGCGAACAGCTGGCTTAACATGAGCCAGCAGTGTTCCCAAGTAGCCAAGAAGGCCAACAGCATCCTGGCCTGTATCAGGGATAGTGCGGCCAGCAGGAATAGGGGAGTGATGGTGCCTCTCTACGCACTGGTGAGGCCTCAGCTTGAGTACCATGTTCAGTTTCAGGCCTCTCACTGCAAGAAGGACACCAAAGTGCTGGAACATATCCAGAGGAGAACCACCAAACTGGTGAGAGGTCTAGAGAACAAGAGATACAAGGAGAGGCTGAGGGAACTGGGCATGGTTAGTATGGAGAAGAGAAGGCTGAAGGGAAACCTCATTGCCCTCTACAAATACCTGAAAGGAGGTTGAAGAGCGGTAGGTGTTGGCCTCTTCTCCCAAGGGAATAATGACAGGACCAGAGGAATTGGTCTGAAATTGCAGCAGGGACGGTTCAGGTTAGATAACAGGAAGAATTACTTGACTGAAAGAGTGGTCAGGAACTGGAACAGCCTACCCAGGGAGGGGGTGGAGTCATCATCCCTGGCAGTACTTAAGGAATGGGTAGATGCGGCACTTCAGGGCATCCTCCAAGCGGCTAAGATGTAGGGGGTTTTCTATGTGTGTATGGTTGGACTCATTGATCTCAGAGGTCCTTTCCAACCATGACAATTCTGTGATTCTGTAATAAATTCTGTGATTCTGTAAAAAAACAGAATTTTTCTGTTCTTGCCCATTAATATGTACAAGTATGTATTCTCAAAGGGAAAGGTTGGTTTCAGGCAGGGGAGAAAAAAGACACTTTGACAGGTTTTACACGTCTTAGCACAGTGACATTGATCTGACAACACCAATGGGATAAGAGAAGACTCTGAGCATCTGGCCACAGTTGTACATAATTTTTAAAAGTGTCTTGTCAGACTTCTTACTCCAGCAGTGTGTTTCTATTAAAAGGGTTACATAAATACACAATTAGTCAAAGAAATAGCCTTGGTCTAGTGATATTTTTGTTAGAATACAGGAAAATGCCTTTAACAAATAACAATTCCTTAAAGTCACAATATTGACATGATAGTGGATTTAACACTTTCCAAATGCTTTTATGTCTGAATATTTCAGACCTGAAGTAAGTCTTCCCTTAGGGATTTAATGTATTTAATTATCTCTGAAGTTTTATCCATCATAATAGCTAAGTGAAATCATTGCTCTTGTATAGAACAAAGGGGAGCCAAACATATAAATCAATATTCGATTTTTTAGAGTTATTTACTGGAGTAACACATGACACACCGAAACAGTAGAGAAATACCAATAATTATTTTTTTCACAAAAAAAAAGGGAACAAAAGGATACTTAAAACTAACAGAATTCAAGGCTAGTTACCTCAGAGATGGAAACATACTCAGCGGTGTGGTGGGAGAGACAGAAAGATAAACAATGGAAACTTCAATTACTTTGGCCTTAATTCCAGACACAGGTTCAGGTAGGACTTGACTGGTCACTGGTTATATAAAAAAGTGATCTTGAAGTTGCCTCAAGTCACCAAAGTCTTTCCCAAGACAAGAGCCCAAGGTAGCAAAAGCATTTTGTGAGGATCATTCCACTAGGAATGTCTTATTTCTTGTTTCCTTTGTGGCCACATACTAATGAATGGACTCTCTGGAGTTCAGAGAGAGGGCCTGGGAAGATCAGTTGTTTTCCAATTCTACTTTAACCACTCACAGCTTTCCATCACCAAGACACACAAAACTATAGATCCCAATGCAATCGGAGTCTGAAACTACATTTAGAAACAGTTCCTGCCTTTTAGCAAAAGTGAGAGTTTTCTTACTATTTTCCCCTGTCTCTGTAGGGGAAAAGGGATGGAGGAAAAAGTTTTTCCTCTAATTTTCCAGAACTTTAATGTGGTCTGGAGCCACCCTTGTGTGACCAAGGCCTATCTTCTCTACCTCCTGCTCTCCTATCCAAAATGCCACTCTCTCTCCAAGCCAAGATCTCAGTCCAGGTTTCCGTATCTCCTGCTTTTCCAGTTGTGCTTGCCCACATCGTGCAAGGCATCACACACCCAAGGTCTCATTCTCCATGGTCTCAGTGACCTGAAGGTCATGAAATTTGTAGCCTTCACCTGTGATCGGTATGACCTCCGCTACTTCAAAAGGTGTATACCCCAGCGGCAGCTCGCTTCCTCTCTTCCCTGATAAACTACCTCCGGGTCTCCATCCTTCTGTCCACCTCAGGAGACTTCTTGTGACCCCCTGACCTCCCTACAGCCCAACGCAGCCTGTCACCTCCTGACACAGCAGATAAGATCAAATTGAGAGAGGGCCAGGGTGTGCTAAGCTGCAACTTGCTGTCTGTAATTAGGCCACCTCTGCCTGACGTACATAAAACATGTGACGACAGCTTAACTCAGGCAGTGTGTATTTTGCAGTCTACTTTGACACACAAACACTGTATCACAGCACGTTAAGCTGTACATTAGTACACCCATGCTTCTGTAACATCTGCAAATGTAAATTGTGAACTGTAAATCCATATGGTACTTCAGGGATCACATAATGGTTGCAGAACACGTCAATTACTTATATTCCTAAGCTTTGTTTTACGTTACATATATTTCCTATCATATTACTACATACACAAGCCAAAGGGATACACTTTGAATAATTTCCCAATGAGGTGTAAAAAATTAATTAATTCTTAAGTTCATTAATCAATGCTTTGCCTCTTGGCATTAATTCCGTCTATCCCAGTGAATGGTGGTTCTTGGAGCTGACTGTCACCAGCTGCCAGCTGAACTGCCCCTGAAGCTGACAGCAGAGAGGAAATGATTATATCGGCATCACTGTGCTGACAACTCTGTTACTGGAGGCAATACTGGCATAAAACAGGAGTAACACAGTGTGGAATGAGGATCCGAATTCTGCTAAAATGTTGCACCCCTCTGGCAATACCTAAAAATCATGTGTTCTCCCTGCAGGATCTGAAATGCTCGGGGATCAGCAGGGCTGCTCCTTGTTCAGAGAGACAAAGGCAACACCACTCCTCTGATAAGGAAATTCAAAGCATTTCCTTGGATTTATCAACACACAAAGTTTCCTGGCCCACTGAATTTTTGTCCATGTAGGGTATGAGCTAGCTCTCACCTCTTCTGATATTGCATAAGATACAATGGCAAATGCATTAACCCACAAATACAGTACGGCGAGATTTGATAGAAATTAGCAACCCATATTTAACTCTGCTGTATATTACTGTTGCTGACAACAGCGGAATAACAACTTTGCAGGAGAAGATCCTCTGGAATCCCTATTTTCAAAGAAGAAAATCAAGGCATATACAAGGAAGGAAAAAAACTTGCATACTTGGAAAATAACTTCATAAAGGGAATCAGAACTCCTCAGGGAAAAGAAGACAAGAGTCCACTCACTGTTCGGTGTCATACATTTGTTAACATCATGGTCAGTAAGAAACGGTAAATGTAATCTGTTTCAGCTATGCATTGAGAAACATCCTGATTAGCATCCTCGTTATTTCCTGTGACAAAGATGCCCCAAATGACAGTGAAACTGTGCCATGTATTGCAGGATCAGCTCCAGATGAAAGTTGGAAGAAATAGAACTAAGTACAAACTGACCAAGAATCAGGATGTTCTGTACATTTACCACTGATACCTAGAGAGACATCCAACTGAAGTAAAATTAGTTATCCCAACTGGATTGTTAGCAAGAGTTACTGGGCTGTTTTGGTTTTCTATTTAAAGGTAACCCTGCAGCAATAAGATACCAATCGCATCACCACCACAATGTCACAAACAGGAAAGGAGTTCCAGTCCAATGTATGCACCCAGGTTTCTCTAATCCTTTTTCCTTTCAGGCAAATTCCTGATTATTCCTGCCTGCCTGCTGTACTGTCGCTGATCAATTATCCTGCTGAACTGAAAGACAACCTGCTACAAAGGCCTGTGGTGGCTGCACTGTCACAGACCCAATTACATGGTAAACAAGATGGATAAAACTCTCAAGAAGAATGAACAGTGGTAATGACACTGAGGTCCAGCTTAGCAAGTGTCTAATATGGGCTAATCATTTTGCTTCATTAAATAAAGGGATCATAATCTAATAAAGGGTAAAAGCTATTGCAGTTTTAAAATGATTGAGGTGCTACTTTTAAGAGACTACTATACTTCTTTAACAAGCCCTAAAAATATCAAGAAGGGTGCCATGGGCATAAAACCTTCCAGATTCATAGCATTTAGGGGAAAATAATGGTTATCTCACAAAACATACGTCCATACTTCTGAAGTTGTAATAAGAGCTTTGAAGTGTGAAGTTCTTGAGGCTTACACCCACAGAGGGGACATTGAGGACACCAGGAGAGGTAACATTTACCAAACTGAGTTTGGCTGCCCTGACACCAAACATCAAGTACCACACTGGACTGGCCACCAGTCACTGCTCAGGGGTCATTCTCCACCTGGATGCTTCATTAAAAGCTTCAGCACAAGGGCCATTTAATAATAGCAATAATGGTTATATGAGGCCATCCATGCACTGCAAGCAGCATCCAGGATGACCTACTGTACTGAACTCACTAAACTTCCTTTAAAACCTAAACATTTTCTGTCACTGCCAACCTGGACTCACTTTTAACTGGTGTCCACTTTGCTTTGTGCCCCAATTTTCTGTAGAATTCTGGAATATACAGTCTGGGACATCGCAAAATGGATATTGTTCAAAATTTTGCATGTCATACTCTCAGATTTTCTCCTCTGATTTAAATTTTACAGTTTGTTCTCTCTCACCCAACTCACCCATTCCTTTTTTTTTTTTTAAAAAAAAAAAAGGGTTTTCCAGAAAAAGATGAGGTTATATTCTTGCACTTAATTTTCAAGAATTCTGTCGCTGGAATTTGTGAGGATTATCTTAATCTGGAAAAAGATTCCCCCTTTCTTCATTCATCTCTTGGGCAGGTACTAACAAGTCATGGTATTTAATGAATGTCAGGGAACAAATCTCAGCAGGCTGCTGATGGAGCACTGACATACATACAGCGGTGACATGCGTTACCTTCTGGGCCAGACCCCTGTGCTGTATGATTGCACATGCCATCCCATACCAACTCACCTTCAGCTGAAGACAACAGCAACAGAAAATGTTAACACTCATGATCTCATGAGAAAACAAACCTGCCATTTCACAACCAAGCAAAGCACTGACAAGTATTCACACCATCCTAACTATAAACCTAGAAATTCTTTTCAACAGATGTGATTACTTTGCTGCTTTTGTGGTATTGCCAACCCCTCCCACTTTCAAAAGTCATGAGTCAATCCCCAAAAGCTCATCAGATAGGCTTAAAAGGGATCTCTCTCTCTTCATATATAAATATATGTGTATATATATAAACACACACATAGATTACTGCTTGCCTTTGGGATATGGAGTCTTGAGGATTCATTTCGAATTTTCAGACTTTTTGCTGCAATTAAAGGAACTTAAGTAGCTATTTTTAATAGGCAGGTGAAATTCTGACAAGAAAGATTGCATTTAGGCTCTTCTTCAAAATAGAAAGCAGTATGTTCTGTTGTATAATACAATTTGGAAAAACCCTTGAAGATGCTTTACAATTCAAATTATTGAACTCTGAGACAACTTTTCTGGCTGGGAGTCTTTAAGGTACAGCTTCAGAAGTTTTGGTATTCGTGGAAAAGATCAGAGCTGAGATCAGGATATGGAACTGCACAGTCAGTCAGAAATTACACTTTCAAAAATCTACTGGATTATAATTACAGTGCATATGTTTCCATTATAAGATAACAATTCTTAGACAGTAAGAGTTAAGTATAAATAACTGACACATGCAAATAACAGACAAGTAGGGATCATTGTGAATTAAGTGAAATGCACATTTCTGTCATCTCCTATGCAGTTTAGGATGAGCAGCTTGCTCTGTTGAGCATCTTACTTAGTGTGGATTCTAAACCAAAACTGTTCTAATGAAAGCGTATCTGATCATCTTTATTATTAAATAAGATAAAAGCCTCCAGAAGCCTCAGAGAATGAGTTTGGATTCATCATCATAACTTGTTCAAGAACATCCTATCTTCAACAAAGCAGTAATCAGACTGGAAACTTCCTAATGTCAGACCCTCTGGAGATACAGAATACTTCCTCAGCCCACTGGCTTGCAACAAAATACGCTACTGGATTGGTCTTCTAAAGAAACTTTTAAATTCTTCCAGTAAACCAATGTGCATCCATAACCAAAAGAGTTAATGTAATCCTAAAACCTAATCCAAATGCCCCCAAAGCCAAGGGAGTTCTTCGCTGATTTTAATCATGTCCCAGGTGATGTGGGACAGACAACACCTGGGGTGGCCATGCCCCAGTTTCTACAATGCTTGTACAGATGGAGCAGTCACATTGGGTGCTTGATTTGAATTGGCATTTTTTCCTAGAAAGCTCAACGCAATTTTTCACTGGGCTGTTGCATTATCAGAGACACTTTAAAATGTAGCCATTGATACCTGCAAATAATCTCTAACCCATGTGATGTGACCAAAATTATTGTTCTATCTATGCTGAGAGTCATAGAGCTCATATGATTATCCAGGAGGCTTAAATGATCTTCTGAACCCTGCCCGAAGCAAAGACAGAACTAGGATCAGAAGAAAAGGTCACAGGGCAGCAGGAGTGGCATCAACGGATGCCAGCCACACTTACTAGTCAGCTGCACCAGTAAGCCCTAGCAGAATTAAATCTGGCCAGGGACGTCAAGGGCAACAAGAAAAGCTTCTGCAGGTACACCAGTGGTAAAGTGAATATTAAGAAAAATGTCAACATTTTCTGGAAGGAAACAGGAGACCTGGTCACCCGGGATATAGAGAAGGATGAGGTGCTCAATGATGTTTCTGCTTCAGTCTTCACCAGCACATGCTCTCTGCCCACACTGCCCAAGTTGCAGCAGGCAAAGATAGGGACTGGGAGGCTGCCCACTGTAGGAGAAGATCAGGTTCCAGATCATCTAAGGAACTTGAAGATGCATGAGTCCATGGTACCTGATGAGATACATCCACAAGTCCTGAGGGAACTGGCAGGTGAAGTTGCTAAGACACTATCCATCATATTTGAGAACTCATGGCAGTCCAGTGAAGTTCCCACCAACTGGAAAATGGCAAACTACCACCATTTTTAAAAAGGGAAAAAAGAAAGACCAGAAGAACTACAGGCCAGTCAGTCTCACCTCTGTGTCTAGCAAGATCATGGAGCTAGACATAGAGACAGACACATGAGATAGAGCTAGTGTTATGGTTTGAGAAAACCCATAACAATTTATTGCTGTGCAGACAATTTTTCTGTCAATATTTCTGGGAAATAAATAGTATTAAATTGAATTAGTGGTTTTGCATATACTGTTTACACTTGCTAAAGCACAATAAATGCCCCATTGATTCTCTGTTTCAGTAGTAAAAAGGTATTAATTCTGTACAGGTGCCAATTCTGCTCATGGACTTTACACTTAGAGCAGGATTAACTTTGAGTTTCCCAGTTCGAACAGGTCATCAGATAACTTTGAATTTTAAAGGTATTTAATTCTCTTTTTTCCCCTTTATTTGATTTAGTTTCCCTTTTCAATGGACACCGAGGGTATTTAGTATCCCTTGCAGATTCATTTGGTGTCTTAAAAACTAAGAGGATATTATTCAGATTCATGTAGTTCCGCATAGCAGCGGCCACTACTGTTCCATAACAGGTAATATACAGCAATATGTATTGATACTGACACTCTGAAAAGCAATTCAGGTGCTGCTTTCACTTTTTTCTTTGCTTCAACATGTGTCTTTAATGCGTTTCATTTTTCTCAGGGCTAAAGAGCTTCCATTTACAGTGCCACATTTGCACAGGAGGTACAGGGATTTCCTACACCCATTGTGCGTAATCGAGATTCTGGCACTGGAGCAGTCAGCTCCCACACTACTACTATAATTATCTAAAACAAGCATAGACACATCATAGAGAAAACAACCTCTGATAATAGAAGATTATGAATGTGCAATACAGATCCCAAGTATTTGGAAATTATCTCCTATAGCATCTCAGCAACTGTGCCAGAAATGTTGCTGTTTGGACTTTTAGGGCTTGATCCTCCATGTCAAATTCTGCAGTGTCATAGCCATCTGAATAAAGGGGAAGAAAGACATTGAACAACTGACCCAGTTAGAAAAAAAACACTATTATTAACAGGGAACACCACTATGAGTCTTAAAGAGGAACATCACAGGTCCCTTTGCAGCATAGACACAGCAGAGAAAAAGCTTTCCATAAAGAGACAAAAAGTAGGGAAACAAACGCACACAGATTTACTAGATAGTAGCTGGGTACAAGAAGTATTTCTCTATAACATTTCCTTATATATGCTTCCCTTTTTATTTAAAAAATAAATAAATAATTATAAAACTGCCATCAGTCTGGAATAACTTCTGTTCCTACCTGTATAGGACTAGATACAGGAACTGGCCTAGAAGTAACAGGCTCTATGACTGTAAAGGGTTGGTTATTCTCTTAATTTTTCCTTGATCAGAATGGAATGATGAACTTGCTGTTGTGGTTTTGAGTTCATTACTGAAAATACTAGACTTATACATTAAGGAGACAAGAGATTCCTATTTTGATATGACTTCTCAGAACAAATGAAAGACATACCCAATTCCAGCAGCACCAGACCTGATGCAGTTTGGCCCCCAATTTCTGGCTGGACTCTATACAGTTTTCCTGCAGCTGGGGAGTTCAGAACATTTTTCATATAGCTATTGAATAAGATTTAACCCCTTACTACTGCCTTTTCCAAACTAGTAAAGTCTCTTGTACTTGACCAGGTATTTTTCCAAAACCCGAAGAAAGTTTGAAAGTACTGCTCCTTGACCAATTCTAACTAGAAATAAGTTCAGTACCAGAGACTGGTAGGAGAATCTCATTAGTTCCTTAGAAAATGAGCTAAAAAGATAAAGCTTGAAGAAATGAGGAAAACGACAACAAAACCTCATTTTCAGCTATTAAACCTTACAGTCTACATACAGCTTAATTGCTTACTCTGTTTTCAATTTTGAGCATATGCTGTTGTAATCATCAAGTAAAAACAGGGTTTAGGTATGCGAGATGAGCTTGTGGATAATGTGAAAGAAAAAATGTTGAGGTATACTACACCTTGAGTATTTACATTCCTATTTTTATAATTATCTTAATTAAAGAGTAATTATTTTACTTACAGATAGACTTATCTCTAACATGAAACTACCTGTCAACCATTAAAAAAACCCTGAAAAACATCAAAATTGCATTTTTTTACTACCTTTAATAGCTGTTCTGTTCTTCAAATGCTGTCTTTACCACAAGGAAAATACATCGTTATACTCACTTGGTATTCACAGTTTGTAAAAAGCAGTCAGGTTGCTAATAATGGAAGCAGGATTTCCAGAAGCATTGAATTAGCTGCCTAACAACAAATGCTGTCACCTTACATGAAATAAAAAACAAACCCATAAACTGCTAACATAAGGTTAGTCATGAAAATTTATGACTAGCCAACAGTAAAATAAGGACTCACGGTCAAAAACATGTGAGGTTCCTTGTGCTGACTGACTGACTGTCTCTGCTGTTGTTTTGTGCCTGGGGAGAGCACCTAGAGATACCAGGCCCCAGGCCTTCACATGGAGATCCCGGGAGGTGGAGCCAGGTGCAGGTGACTAGGGTGTTTCTGCTGCTGATGGGAGTTACCAACCAAACATATCATGAAGTTATCTTTTGGCTGGCATCCGTACTCCAGAGTCCCTTTACAAGACAGAGCCAGATCTCATAAGACCCTTCAGGGATCCATAAAGCAGTGCTTCTATGTGTAGATAATCAAAACCAGGCAAGTAAGATGCAAGATAAACACTAGGAGATGTATTTTTTACTAGGAATGATCTGTTTTCCAGCCACTTGACACCTCACCTGTGTTAAGCCCGAGATCAAAGTGGGACAAAATAGCAGAACAATCTCCTGGAAGTTACTGGGTTACTACCCTGCATGGATAGCTGGCAGGAAAGTAGGTGGGACTATAAATTAGGTCAGTTCACAAAACTTAACTCACATATGTTAAATACTGCCAAGAATATAAATTAAGCACAATCTTAAAAAGCTGCCAGAAGTCACAGCCTGCCTTAAATAGCACTCACTGGACGAAGGGAAGTACTCACCAATAGGACCATCTTTGTCTAGAGTATATGCTGTTTAAATACATAATTCTTTAACTCCTTTCCATTTCCTTTCCTTTTCCTCCCTTCCCCCCCTTCCTTTCCTTTTCCATCTTCCCCCTTCCTTTCCTTTTCCATCTTCCCCCTTCCTTTCCTTTTGCATCTTCCCCCTTCCTTTCCTTTTCCATTTTCCCCCTTCCTTTCCTCTTCCATTTTTTCCTCCATTTCCTTTCCTTTTCTCTTTTTTTTTCCTCCATTTCCTTTCCTTTTCCCTTTTTTTTTTCCTCCATTTCCTTTCCTTTTCCTTTTTTTTTTTTTTTTTTTTAAATACAAGTAAATGGTACACTCCTTATTACTCAAATTGTTACTTTACTGCTTAGCTAAGTGTAAGCTTGTTTCTACTTAACCCAAATGACACAAGAGCAAGTCCAGAAGCTGGGTTTTCAGCAGAGCTGTGCTTGCTGGCACCAGCTGGTTTATTGTGTGCTGAGAAGATGGTGAGGTTCTGCATAATAACATCAACAGCTTTTCTGCTCCCCACTGTCCATTGCAGGTGGAGATGGCATCTACTGTTTTACACATCCCGATGGAAGGCACTGCATTTGTGGCATTAAAACAAAACAAAAAGCAGAAGTTATAACACACCAGAAGAAGAGTGGAAATGTCTGTGACTGGTGCAAAGCAAGACACAGAGGACTGGCCTTTCCTTCCCAGGGAGTGACAAGCACAACACTGAATTAGTGGCACTTCACTAGTCTAAAACATGCTCTCTAAACACCAAGCCACTTCACCTCCACTGCCCCTGCCCGTTCCACCACAAGGACTTTCATGTTTAGTACATACACTTCAAAGGCTGTTCCTTCTATGAGTCATTTTGGGGTAGGGATCAATAACGGATGCTAGGGATGTTCATTTATAGTAGCAAGCAACTCACTTCTGTGATATTAACATGCACTAATTTGTGACATATAGCATTGCCAGGCTGTTTGAGAGTGCTAGCAAAGTTTTGCTGAATGCTGTTAATTATGTTGTTGCTACTGAGTGGAATATATTTCCCTTAAAAAAAAAAAAAAAAAAAAAAACCAAAACCAACCAACCAAACAAACAAAAAACAACAAAAAACAAAACCAGAAAAAAAACCCACCCCCCCCAACATCTTTACTTTAAAAAAGTAATGACAGAAAAACTACCGAATAAATGAGCTGTATTGGAACAACTGCATCAAAGGTATGAAAAGATTGATATCTATAGCAAGATACACATCAGTGTTTTACTAATGCAAATAGAAAAAATAATGAATTTGTGCAGCTTATGTGTTTCACAAAAATAAAGTATATTTCCAAACCAGACACCTATTTTTGACTACCAATTTAGTCTGTGATGACACGATTCAGCTGATGCCTCTGCATATACTGGAGCTGTTTCTCCTGCAGCATGTTTTCCAATATAACCTGAGTGCTCAGGGAGGCTTATTCCATCAGACTTAACCAAAAGAATTTGCTAAACACTGGCAAAAAGTTTTAACTCTTATTCAAAACAACTGGAGGTTTCCTCTCATTATGTGCATTAAGATTTCACTCCAGAAAGGGAGCTGGGGAATATGGAATATTAAAAGTACATGTCCTGGGTGCATAAATCTCTGCAACATGCTCAAAGTCCCATGTTGAAAACAGGTTTTTTTTTTTGTCTCTATTCTGCTCTCTAGTGGTTCAGAAACAGGAGAGGTCAGGACAGATCAGAAGAAAAAACACCACTAAGGAAAATGTAGTCGCCTGTTCCTGGCTTGATGTACTGAGGGGTGCCAGAAACAGGAGTGGTCAAACGCTAAAATTATTATAGCTTTTTAAACAGAACAAATTAAGATAATTTTTTTTTTTGTCTGGTAAACTAATAAACTGCTAATAAAATAGAATTCCTGAAATAAGTGTTTCTCAACCCTGATTAAGCTCATTAAGATCACTTTGCAAGTATAATTTTCAAAGCCTCACACAGAAGACAGATTTTAATTGAATTTTTCTGCATTATCTCAAAGCTGTACCTGCCTAGCAATACAGTAAAATACCTGTTGATGCCAAAGGAACCATAGCCTTTGGTCACAGCTTATTCTTATGAAACACAACCTCTTCTTTTTGGAAGAAATTTCTGTTCTCATCTAAACCCTGATTGTAAAAGTGCATTTTTCCAAAGCAGCTTTGTCTTTTACTCTATGTTTGGGAACATGCTTGGTGTTATTTCCTATGGCATCACAATCCACAGAACATAGCTGAGACGGTGGCAGGGGGCTCTGCGTACTCATGATGTATACCCCATAAATATATTTCAGAGACATTACCGGCACATTTTTACTTAGCATAAAAATCCAACTTTTGTCCTCTTCTGAAATTCTGGTTTTCCCCTGCAGGAAGTATGGCTTGGAGAAAAGAAAAAGACCACAGATTTTAACCAGGTGCAGCTTTTCTGTGGCCAGTGTGGAGGACAGGCCTGACCATTAGCACTGCAAGGTATGGTGTCTGCCTGGTCGGTTTGTGCTGCAAAATAAATTGTGCTGGTAAATACTATCATTAGCAGAAGAGATTAGCAGGACAAGTGAAGGAAACCCTCCATTCCCAGATGTTATCGCTCAGGTTCCATCTGCAGTGCTGTCTTCAGAGACAAGTATCTCCCACTCCCAAACCCCCTGTTTACCCTTGGTCTGCTATTGCCCACGCGAGACCCTACAGAGCTAAGACTTGCTTGTTTTCTTCCCTTTGAGGCTACTCTACCTGACGTAGGTGGGGCTTGTTCATAATTTTTTTTTCTGTCACTCCCAGATGCTGTTTTTCAACCTGTGGTTTGACCTGCTGGTTTTTTCCCCCACGGCAATGTTCTTTCTAATTCCACCTTGTTACAACCTTGCCTGTTTTCTGTCTCTGTCACACACACACCTCTCCCTGCATCTATATCCTCTCTGTGTGGAAAGATAGATCCCATACTACACATCTTCTCTTACTGCTGGTTACTGGTTGAAGAAATAGTACCACATAAACTAGTTGGGAACATGGCACTGTGCAGAACCAGTCACAGTGTCGAACACAGCTAAAATGCCAGGTAACCACAAAAATGTAGCAGCTTCTGAGGCATTATAATATCACAGTTCAGCACCAAACCCCAGAGTGCCAGAAGACCAGTTTCACAAACTGAGGGATGAGTGACAGCCCTGCAGCCTCCTCTGTCCCCAATTCAGGCAATAAGTTACAAAAAAATGAGATATTTTAAAAATAATACATCTTGCACTTTTTTTTTTTTACATCACTCCCAGTTTTGAGCCTTTAAACTTTCCCTGAAAACCAGGAAAGCCACCGCATGGTAAGTGTAAACTGAGACCTTCTCTTAGTCGCAGGAATCCATTTGTGTCATGGATTCAGAAAACAAAGTTTCAGATGTTTCAGAAAACAAAGTAACTAAGAGAGTTGCAGCTGGACCTGTGATTTTCCTTACTAAGTCATGCAAAGTTTTCATTTTAACAGTAACCCTACTGCTTTGGCACCCAGCTCTACTACCAGAGCTTATGATGAGCCTTCATCAGTCAGAGTGTTAGGGCCTCTTGAGTCCAGAACTCTCCCAGGATATGGAGACAGTGCTCCTATCCCCGGCAATAACCTGAGTCAGAAATCCATGAGTTGGTTTCTAAATAATAAAGATGAGTGACTTGAACTACTCTGTCATTTTTGAAACCTCCAAATCACATTTTCTAGTCTTCCTAACACCGAGAGATCTCTAATTCTCAGAATACCTTATTTCTTATGGGTAAAAAAAAAAATGCACATGGAAGGAGAGCAGTCCACGTTGCTTTGTTCATTGCCATTATGGATATTTTACCTGCTGAGAAGAGGCTTAAAAAAGAAAAAACCCACATCATTTCCCCAGCTGTGGCAAGTAAATGAATGGTAATTATTTCTGCACGAGGAATAGGGGACTTTTGTTCCACTTGGAGAAAGCCTGGGACAGTATTAATTTTGTTCTGCAGTGTAATAGGGGTGGAAGAGTCTTTTCCATTGGAAGCTTATGAGCTTATTGCTCATACTGCCCTGCACTGCCAACAGTAAAATGCCATGGTACATTCAGCCCACAGCAATACATAAGTGGAATGTGTATAGAAGCTGTTACTCCGCTGAGCAGGTGACATTAGACATCCTCCATATCCACACGTCCTTACTCAGTGCACAAACCAGCCCAATACAGCGTGCCAATGCATGCCCTGGTTTCCAGCTTCTGCCACTCACTTTCCATTCACTTGGAATCCATGAGCAAAGCTTTCCTCTCAGTGTCACCAGAGTGACTGAAATGGCAGAGGGAGTTTCTCTGTTTCTCACACAACTAACTGTAAAGGGAGGGTAGTGTTTGGCTCCAGCTGAGAACATTAAACCATTTTGATTGATCCTTGTGAGCCATTAGGAAATGCCATCAGTACCTGTGTACCCACACAATTGTTGTTTTGGGTAAACTTCTGTTGTGCCCGGAACCAAGATTATACAACGTACAATAAGAAACAAAGAACAGGGCTCCAGCTTCCCATTCCTGTCCCACCACATGACACACTTTTTTTTCCAAAGGGAATGTTTAAACATTCTCTATTTAATGTTTAATCACAGATATGCAGAAAAGGGGAAGTAAAAAAGGGAATTAATGATTACATTCCTAAAATTAGTTATAACCATCTGCAAAAATATGCCATTCAGAGCCATCTTTAATAATTTTTAATAATTGTTAATAATAATGTTTATTATTACTATGGCAAGCTCCCAAAATAGCAGTACTGATCTTTAGCATTAGTTCCTCCAGATGATCAGAGCACCATTTTTTCTTTTTTTTAATATCGTGGTAAAACCTACAATTTGTGCAGTTTTCACAAACAGCAAGTATTCGGCAAGCAGCAGCAACTGTTCTGATAATTCTTCTCTGGTTCATTAGTGAATTTTCTCACCCATTCAATCAGGATGTCTCTGGTTCGTTTCCCATCACTCGGTATTATAAAAAACAGCCTAGTGTTTAGTCAAACTAGGACAGCTTTACTGATAAAGCTGGGGGGGAGGGGGGAGCAAATAATTTGTCAAATCTTGCTACTCCTAAACACAAAGAGCCCTGCAAATCAATACACGGAAGTGTTCTCAGTTTGATTCCGACTGCAGAGAGGAAAGGGCAGCACTGCATTCACTGTCTCCATGCTAATTAAGTGAGAGTGCATTCTCTATCATATCTGCTTCTTACTAGAAAGGAAGTGTGAAAGATACTGTGTAAAACTCAGGGAGGGGCGAAAAAAATAAAGAGAATTAAGAAAAGATTTCTCAAATTGCACCTTTTTTAGATAAGTGCCCTCCATCCCTTCTTCATGCCCACACAGCTGATGGGTGAATGTAACACAGCATCTGATGGATGAAGTAGAATTACACAGTTTCGCATCAACAAATCCTGAAGAACTTTAATTTCATACCAAAGTATCTGTAAATGGGCTAGGAAAATACAAATCCATGGTGATACCTTTACCTACATTTACTTGTTTTCCATGTTATCATTCGACACGGCTACTACTTTGTAACATTTGTATTTTTGGAAACAAAACCTCAAACCATGCGTGCAACCCCTTTGCCAAATTCATGTTCAAGACTCCAAACTTTTACCAACATGCTGGAATGTTTACCCACCTCCCCAAGCTGAAGTGGTCTATTGAAACATACCCAAGGACTATGCTGAGAGCCCTCATGTTTCTGAAAGGACAGTGGAGAAGGTAAGCTCTTCACAAGTCAGTCACTACTGAATTGTCACAGCTTGTTTAGATTTGTTGGCAAGTCTGTAGATACACCAATTTTACGTTTCCCAAGAATACTAATGCCAAGAAAACCATTGCAATGTTGTGACAGTTGTATCTACATTTCTTTTCATCTAAAACTATACACTGAATAAATATGACTTCCACACACTTTTTCTTCCCCTCAATGTCTCAGGGCTGGTGCTTATTAACCAAAATGAACACAAGTACATTCTTCTGTGTGATGTTGGTCTGCAGAGGAAAAACAGCATATATTTTGCTCAACGACTTTGTATCTCTTACATTGATTTCATGCTTTCCAGGTGTGTACAAATCCTGCACACAGGGCCTCTGCCTGGATGAAGATCGAAGATGCTGTCTCCTCTTTGTGACTAGTCCACCTTTATACCAAAGGCTCATTTCTTAACTGCTCCAGATAGTTCACCTCCCTCCCCTTAAGCTACTCAGCGCTGCTCCCATTTCTTTTCACCTTGGGCTGGCTCCTAAGTGGTAGGAAAGCAGCCACCAGACCCTGCTGCTTGCCCCAGCCTGGCTGGGGGCAGCAGACTTCATTCCCAGCGCTCCATTCCCAGCACAACACTGGGTTCTTGTATCACCAGATAGGTTTTGGAAAGATAGAAGCAGGATTAGGCGGGTTCGTATTCCTTTCACATGAGTTCAGCCAGCCTGCAGCCGGCTCTGCGGCCGTCCTTGTGTAAGCGGGAATGGGCAGCCTGCCTCGACAAGACACTGCTTATCCAGAAGGGGCAGAATCTACCCAATCTTTCCACATTGAGAAGAAGCCAAATTAACATAAGCCCTTTAACTTTCATGTTTGTGGACTCCTCTGTTGCCCTAAAGCTTCAGCAATAACAGTGCTACATTTGTATTTTTTAGTACGTCAAAAACATTTACACAAGCCAGAAAAGCAGCATGCATGTATAAAAACCATTACACTGCTTCAAATGTTAAAACTACTGTACAAACCACCATTTCTTTGCCCCAAATCCTTTGTTGTAGCAGTGTGCAATATATCAGAGCTTATCGCCTTTGACATGACAAAGAATCTCCTACTGCTAGCATTCTCAGCTCACAACCAGCCAATTAATTCTCATTCTTCCACCAGGGCAAGTACTCCAGAGTTAATAACACACGAAGGAACACCTTCTTAAGGAAATTCTCCCTTTCTGGGATGTTTACACTTGTATGCTGAGAGGGGAAAAAAAACCCAAACAACTAAATACCTTTTTCTTTAAAAGAAAGCACATGAAATAATGAGAAGAATCTGAGATGTATGGTTTTGTTCTTTTTAAAGTGAACATCAGGACTGTGAATTACAGCAATTCTTTAAGGATATGCTGGAGCTGGCTGAACATGAGCTTCTGCCTAGAAGGTGTCTAAGTGTATTAGTTCATCACAACAACTGAGCTAGCAAGTCCTGTATCTACACAGCTCTGTACCCACGATGGCTGATATTTGGTGTGTTTGAAGAGCAGAAAATCAGCTGTCAACAGGTTCCTAGACATACCATGAAAAACAAAAGCCTGTTCAGGTGTTGTTTTCTACTAGCCAACGCAAGGACTAGAGACTGAAGATGAGCATCTCTGAAGCTAGGAATAACTTAACTGGGTGTAGACCAGTGCCTATGCTTTATTCCAGAGTAGACACTCAGCCCAACAGCAGCACCAGACTCAACTACATCCAAAAAGGATACAGAAGTGAAGACATATTCCCAGAGTGAAAACTAAAACTCTAAGCTGTGTCCATAGTTCGTGTATGTGGCACAGGCGCTTAACAATTCACTGTGGACACTCAGGCAGCAACAGAGTGGGAAGCTGCCCCTAAAATTACACTGGGTTTCTAGCTAGTGATAGCACTGCAATAAAATCTCATCTCAGCATGTCTTAAATCCCAGCTCTCCCACAACATGTAAAGTAAGATTTGCACTGAAGTGAGGGTATCTACTTAGAAACAAAACCTAGAACTTTGTATTAATAAAAAAAGCCTACCCCTTTATTCTCAAAATCCCAAATAGGATGCTTTGCTGAAAGTGGATGTGGAAATGCAAGTGGTTATACCATTCACCTCAAGAATGACTCTGCTTCAGTCCCCGGTTCTCATTCACAGCATCATGCCCTAACTACCACCCAGCAGCTTATTCTGCATGGTCACACTCTCTTCTGCTGGAGCCAAAGCATTATTCAACAAAACTGAGACAGCCAGGGCATATGAGTGTACAGTGCAGGGATCACGGCATTTACCTGCGACAAATGTCCTGGGTAAATGACAGTCCTGTCATCCGAACTCTGTTCCCACCGTTCCTGCTGTGTTTGATACACAACTTAGCACTGTAGAAGTACAGAACTAGGCCTGGGAGCTGGGAACCAATATCTCTCCTAAAATGACTTCCCCAAAAGTCACACTCGCTCCTTCCCCTCTATCTGGCCTAATGGAAATCGTTTACTCCAGAGTTCAGCAGCAGTGTTGAGGATTGCCCATGCCCAGACTAGTCTGGCAGTTAAGTATTCTCCTTCGAGGTGGGAGTCAAGGATATTAATGCAAACAGAGAGAGGAGGGAATTCTCTCTCTCTCACTTCCTGACAAATCCTTTAGGATACTGAATAGCAGGTTGAAGAGCAAGAAACTTTAAAAAAAAACAAACCACAACAAAAACAAAAACAAAGGACAAAAAAGAAAAAAAATATTAAAAAACCCAACAGCAACCAACAAAAACCCCCAGAATCCATAGCTCTTGCATTTCTCCAGGAAGTCTGATCCTGTCTGTGACACAGAACACATAAATTGTCCAGGTCATTTTCTTGAACATTGCAATCACATTGGGGGTAACACCAAGTATAAATGCTGCTTTCTAGGTCAAGAATGGTTTTCAAAATCCTTTCAATTGTATCTGAAAAGGATTTTTTTTGAACACAAAATCACTGAGACTCAGTTGCAGAAGCCTGTCCTCTAAGACTAGAAAGTTGCTTGCCTTCAGGCAGGACTGCACACCAGTGGAAATGTCTAGTAGGTAGAACTGAGACATCTAATGGCAGCTTGGAGTTGTACAGACACTGAACACCGAAACTTACATTATAAATTAAGGGAAAAAAAGAACTGGTTTAGTGGTCAGCATGCCAAAAAAGAGCTACATTCAATAGCACTTCATTAAATGCTTTTTTTCTGCATAATCTGTTCTATATTAATCATATACAAACATTTTCTATTTCAGATAGGTAATTCTTGTCCCCCTAGTTCAAGTCCTCCCAAGACATGTGAATGGTAAGGTTTTACGCTGAAATAAGAATGAGTAACATGGATCTAGAGAGCACCAGATATAGGTACCTAGAAATACAGTTTTTTAAATAAAACAGATCAATGGATATGAAAGTATTTACTGCATTACTGTATTGATTTTACCAATGTATAACAACATGGTACAATATCACATCAAGATTCTTATGTACCTTATAGAAATGCCTCTTTTCTGAAGCTGTATATGATACAGGATCCCCAGCAGAGACTCTGTAAAAAAAAATAAATTTATGCCCATTTACTTTGTGTCAGTAAAATTATTACCCATGTTATATATAGCTAACAGCCAAAAAAGTTAAAGGGCGTGAGCAGACTTTTGCAGGAACATCTTTTGGCAGCTGATTCAGTGAGAGAAGTTGACTGTGGCCTTGGGAGGAGAAGGCTGCGAGATTAGCTTTTTCCTTCTGGTGGGAGGAAGGCCCATCGCCTGCCTGATTGCAACAGAGGCAGAATAAATGACGTCAAAAGAGGTTGCGGGGGGGCATTAATATATGCCAGGAGGTATCATATTCACATACACCAGTTGAGGATTGGGTAAGAGTCATGGGTGGCTCATCATATCTCTTCAGAACTATAAATCACCTCTTTCCTGCCTGCTTGACCTCTTCTGTCCTACTTTGTATTCAGGAAATACTAACACACCTCGTGCCCCCATGCCCAGTGTGCAAAGGGTACACAGAAAACAGCTCCTACAACTCTGCTCTGGCACTGCAAGCTGAGACACAGTCCTTGGTGTGATGGTTACTATTATCTGCACTACACACATACAGCCAGGGTGGAATATATTGAGCAGAGGAAGCGTGTAGAGAAGAGTTGATAATGTGAGATGTAAACAAATGTCAATGGATGGAGCACTCCTAATTACCTAGCTGAAAGGCACAATATTTTCCTATTCAGTTACAATCAAATTAAAACTAATCTTTGGTGGGGGAAACTGGTTCTGGGCTTCTCTCTCTCTCGCTCTTTTTTTTTTTATTTCCTTTTTTAAATAGGTAATTTAAATGTGTCTCTCATGTTTTCAGGTATTAGATTATTTCTGGCTGAGCATAATCACATCCAACTGCATTCCTATCTGATAAAGTGAGATAACGTACATGGCATCTCTAGTCAATGTTTCTTTTCTCGGAGCGCTGTAATGCAGCCTTTTGTCTTAATCGATAGATCACAAAGACACATCACAGCTCCAGAGTTACTCAGGAATAACAGGTGACGTTTTTCATCTCCAGTTTATGTATTCAGGAGATGACAAAATGATGCACACACTAGGCCAGATAGATGAGCTGCTGGTGCACGCAGTGTATGTGCACGGACTGATTATAAAACTGCGTGGAGCCCCTGCAGCACAGGCTTACAGAATACCTGCCAGAGCAGCACAGGCAGGCAACAGAAAGCAATCCTTTGGATGAAATCACTCCTTCAAACAGCATTTCACACCAGTACATGTGTGTGACTACAGTAATATATACACACACAGAGTCTGAAATAGGGAAATATAATTGTTGCTAAAATAAAGAAAATTAGCCCTGCTTATGCAAAGCTGTGTTAAAGTCCCACATCTGCAAGAAAACTCCCTTCCTGTCCTTTTGCAGTCAGCTGACAGGGTTGGTTTGCTGCTATTTCAGCAAGAGAGCACCTTTCACAGGAGAACACAGCAGCCCTGGTCCTGCTCAAAATGAACGTTTTCTTGATGTTCGTTCTTAAAAAAAGAAGTGTGCACCTAAGTCTTTAGGAAAAAAGGGTAAAAAGTACTCTCACCTGAGTTCTAGACCCTATGACACATGAGGTTGCCATCTTCACTGTCAGGTTTAGTGCTACAGTGCAGAGTGCTCTTAGGGAACCAGTTATTCGTGCCCCCAGGCAGGGCTCTAGAGCACTGAAAATGGCATAGGGTTAAGTGAAAGGACTGGGCAACACCCCAGTAACAATATACCCAGCTTCCCCAGGAGCACTTGGTTCCCATTGTTTCCTACTAGTATTTTCCATTTGCTTCCTAAGAGTTTACATCTCTTGTACACAGCGGGCTCTTCAGGATACCCAAGTAATAGAGAACACTCATCAGGAAGTATCGGAGCATGGGGGGTGAAAGACTACAATAGCTTTAGGAGACAAACTGGGCCAAGATAGGCAGTGCCTAAGGCTCATAATCTGCCGGCAATTGAGATACTGCCTAAGCAAATAAGCATGTCTAGTCTGGAGAACTTGAGCCACAACTGCCTGAGAGGAGTCCTCAGGGCAGAAAACCTTAAAGAAGATACTGGGTGCAACTGGTGCAGGTGAACCCACGCAGACGATGAGCTGGAAAAGGGCTCTCATGTCTCACATCAATCTATCCTGGATTAACATGGAACCAGAGCCTTTCTTCACCAGCAGAAATTTACATCCTGTGATGGAGCTGAACCCGGTGGATTGATTTTCTTCCCTCCTTTCAGAGCAACTGAGGAATTTCTCAGAGCACTAATTTTTCTCAGAAAAGTCTGTAGCTTTTAAATCGGTAAATAATTCACAGCATTTCTTTCATAACTCTATGTGGAATATGCCTTCCTGTCCATACTTCTGTCCAGTGATAACATCTGGGCAACTCAGAGTCTGGGGTCAGTAAAAGGAAGAATGGCTACTCATAATAATTTTAAAAGAGAATCTGAAAAGCATAAAAAAACCCACTTGGCCCAGCTCTCTACCTGCCATGTACCCTTCTCGAGGCTTTCCCCAGTGAACATCAGGCTGCCTCTGAAAACTGATGAGGAGAACTGACAGCAGAAGGGTTTGGCAGGAGGTTCTACCACCAAGTGAAGGCGCTTCCAAGTGTGATGGTCAGGAGCTGGGCTAAGGAAGGAAGCACTCACAACACAGCAGATCTCCACAAGCCCAGCAGATGTGGTTTCACAAGACAGGTAGTCAGGGAAGTCAAAAACACCCCACTTTCTGCTGCCACCCATGTCCCTCCCAGTATCCCAAATTTGTAACTTGCTTGAGTGAGGGGAAAAACACTTGCTGTCCTGACAACACTGTCTACCTACTGATGGTAAACACATCCTACATGCCAAATAAGCTGTAGAACAGAAAACCTTCAAGAGAGAGTCGATCAGTCAAAATTAAGACCAGCACGGACTAGAGCAAATGAAATGGTATTTTTACCTGGGGAACAATGGGTAAGCCCCAACTGTTTAACAGTGTTTGGCAATAAACAGACACCAGCACTACTGTTTACAAGGGAACGGTCTGCAGAGTATTATTTCCAGTGAGAGAAAACAGAAGGGGATCTTGGGTCTTCTGAAGAGAGGCTAAAACAATAATATTATGGAAACGCATGGCAAAGAGAAATTAAATCACACTGTAATATAGGAAATTGAATTAATTGTTTACAACTAGTTATGATTTATTTTTAATGATACAAAAGACAATGATCTTGAATGGAACATACAACTGCATATATATATCAATGTCCAAGTCCTTTTCACACCCTTTCCTATATTTATAATTAAAAAGGAAGTCTTCCAATGATGTGCCTCAGGAAGAATGAGAAATTACTTAGGTAAGTTAAATAGCAGTTTCAAGTCCTCCTGGAAAATGAATTATGATCAGAGGTCACAATCATCAGTAGGTCTGAAGAGAATGAGATAAATTCTTTGGATATTATCCACATGTAAAGTAGCAGTGTTTACACGTAACCAACATACAATATATTAATAGCAGGTGACTTAAGGCGGTGGGTTTCCTCTGAACCCCTTTCACACAGGTACTGAGAATTTGCTTTTAAAAGATAATGTCAGACAGTTATGTTGGTTCCTCGATGAGCAGAGAACCTAAGAGTATTGCCACCCAGAATAGTGGCTTGAGTATGTTAATGAAATTAGAGAGTCTTCAAGCACCAAATAGCATCTTCAAATATAAATACAAAATTAGTGCTGGCCTGAGTGAGGTCAGCAGAATAACTGGCTGAATGCTGTGTGCATGCAAATCTCCCCCTGCTCTAAACACAACTGCGCTTAGTGAGGAGCATTCCCTGACAACCCACTAACAACATCTGAACATGGAGCATGCCCATAATTCTCACGGCTGTGTACACAGTCTAGGTAGGTAGAAGGCTAAATTGTCATTTAACTGAAACACTCTAAAGCACTTCAATACCACCATAGTGGTGCCCAAACGTCACTGTCACTGCTGCTGTGGGTAACTACAAGTCATTATAAGAAACTCTACAATAACTGCTCTGGTTTTAGCTCTTAACCTCACACAAAGGCTATGCAATCCAAACTCTTACAACCCATTTTCATTTTACTTTTGGGATACATAGTCTTTTACCTGTATGAAGAATTTTCTTTGCTGCTCTTAACGCATACTGAATTTTGTAAGCTACTTCAAGTCTTTTTGAGGACTGCCCTTTTCTCGATGAGAGCACAGCCACTGCGGGAAGGTTGTTGCCCCCCATAATGAGCAGCTTTAATTCTGTAAATGAGCATCATCTTGGAAAACATGACAAACCCATGACCTTAAGTGTGTACATCCCTCACCTTCCTTTTTTCAAGCACAACTCTAAAGATCTATTCACTTTGTTTTCTGACCTCTGAGATCTGCCTTTCTGCTGCAGCCAGAAACCCAACTATGGCACCATATACCATAGGACATGGTATCTATACAATATGGTATCTATGGTTTCAACATACAATATAAATATTTGGTTCCATATTTGTCTAGAATTCTGTTCTTGTGTACTCAGCCTGCATTTATCCACAAGAGATAACCACTTCCTTTATGTAACAGGTCCTGCAGCTCTCACTCTGGTAAAAAGCAGCAAGACAATATTTTGACAAATGGAGAAAATGCAGCTGAGAGCAAACTGCTGGGAACAGTTGGGCCAGAGCTCCCCTCTGTTTTTTCACCTATATTGTAAGGTGCCGCTTTTGGCCAGTCCAACCTGAAACAGCCTGGGACTGACCCACCTGAGTTACTGCTTTTCTCCTCATGGCTTCTTGCCAGAGTTGCTGAACCCTCTGATTATAAAAAAGCAAGGAATGGGTGTTCTCTGGGTGGACTCCAGGATGCTGGAAGCAGTTCTTTATCTTGGCCCACACAGCTGAATTTGTTGCCCTGCCAGGCGTACTGGGAATAACAAGGTTTGAAGCAGCTCCAGTTCTGCTTTCCCCAAAGACCCAGAGGAAAAAAAAGGCCTGAAGAGTCTTTGAGCTGTCATCATTCGGCCACTCCAACCCAGGCTTAACAATACCATCTTGTAAGATAAGCACCAAGAGGGAAGGGCAGGCGCTGACAGGGTGGGTTCATGCAGCGGGGCACTGGCAGTCGGGAACAGAGCCTGGCACCTCTCCCAGGTCAATACCCTACTTATAAAACAGCACGCATTAACGAACGAAGCAGCACCAACGAGTTTCTGTTTGTGGTGTTACTGCTGAATCCAATGCTCTGTGCTTGAAACCTGGAATCGGTATCCTTTTGAACTGTCTGATCAGAATCTGAGTGGGTAAAGACTGCGTACATGCTGAAAGAACTGGGTACAGGCAACCGTATGGGTGTCACCGAGACTGCGCAGCGTGTCTGGGTTTGCCTGTCTCCAAGCAACTTCTGAAACCTCTGACGTGACTAGATGTAATCTGGCTCATTCCGGTGATGCATGCTCACAGGTCACATCTTGTGCATAACACAAGGTGACAGCTTTAAGGAAGCAGGACATACCAGTTATCCCGAATCAGCAGATTTAATTTTTAAAGTTTATAATAAAAGTTTCCTTTAGAAATACCTCCTTTTTCCACTCACTAATCTCATTTGTTAGTGAAAAAAAAATAAATTATGTGCTAGGGTCAGCAGTGTACTTGGCACATGCCTGTCCCAAGGAAAAGGATGAAGTGATTACAGACGCAGACTCGCAGCATGGAAAGTACCAGATTACAGCCCAATCCTGACGAGACCTGTGCAGCTATATTCCTCTGAGTCGAGCATCTCTATGACCACACACATTTATGCTGAATTTACAATACCTGTAGTCATGGGTAAGGTCGAAAAGCGATCCAGAAATAGCAAATGCCTCAGTCCAAGCTAGTGCGCCATGGATGCTTTTGCACAAGCCAAGAGGAAGAGATCCCACTGGTTTTGGTGGCACCAGTGTACAACTCCCATGGCTTTGCCCATTCCCATCAGACCAGGTGTCCTGGTTTGAGGTAAAATTGAATCAGTTTTGTGTTTTACAATTTTACTTTCTTAGCTGGGCCTCTTCTAACTAACTAAACTCTGAAATTAACAGCATATTGTTGAGAACTGTTTCATCTCACAGTGGTAAGGCCTGGTTATACCAAGGAATGGTATGCTGAGAGGCCCTTGCTTATACTTATTGCTACAACAACCAAGGTCAGTTAATTTGCCCCATTGGAGGGTCAGAAGCGGAAAAGCATAAATGGGTCCCACCTGCCAGACAGAACAGGTGACCCAAAACTGACCAACTTGGGTATTCCATCCCATCCGCATCATGCCCTGTATAAAAGCAGAGGGATCAAAGGATCAACCCTCTTTCTTCGATGGCTGACGTCCAAGGAGGACCCTGCCTATTTGTCTGCTTTTGATCCCTATACGAGCGTTCCTGACTCCACATCTGGAATCCAGCTCCTGTCAATCACCGAGTCCAGTCGGGAACTTTTTCTGAAGTCTGCTGGTGACATGGTTGTCATCCTGGGAGCTTGATACGGTATTGTATATACTGTATCTATTCCATTATTTTTTTCTTATTTTAATTTTAGTATTAATACTTCATTAAAGTAGTTTAGTTCATGCTAAACTCCTGAATGTCTTTCATCTCCTCCTCTCCATTTTTTCTCAAAGAGGGGAGGAAGGGCCATCTGTCAATTTGGTTTTGGTAAATTTGGCTGAAGTCACAACAGCAGGACAGCACATGTCCACATACCTTCCCTCAAATCTCTTAGCCTAGGACCTCTTTAAATGATTCAGAAAATAAATTTATGGCATCTTTTCTCTAAACTCTTGGCTGCCCATGGCCCTCTCTCATCACAAACCCCTGGCCCCCTGTTTCCCCTCTTTGACCCACCAATGTTTGGTCATTACCCCAGGTCCTCCCAGACGAGGCCTCTGGTGTCACATCCCAGCTTCCCTCAGCTGCTCTCCACATCTCCGTGCAGGCCTCTGCTGTGTTTCTGACTCCTCACCTCGGCCCTGTCTCTGGGGAACGGCCCAGAGGCCTGTCCTGCACTGAGGGGGATGTCCCCCGCTGAGGGGGACCTGCTGCCCTATGCTGAGGGGGAACACATCAGTCCCCCTGAAGGGGACACCCAACGCTTAGGGGGACACCCTGCCCCACAATGAGGGGCAACACATCTACCCCTACTGAGGGAGACGCCCCCGCGGAGGAGGGGACCCGCTCCCCCCACCACTGAGGGTGAACATCGGCCCGCACGGAGACTCCAGGTCGCGCCTGTGCTCCCCCACTCCTCCACAGGGCCGCCATCTGAGGCATCTTTCGAGCAGCTTTCAGGGGACATGGCCAAACATCCCATCCCAGCCACTGGAGCTGCCTCAGGCCTCCTCTTCCCCTCTGTGGGGTTGCAGGCCCAGCCGGAGGCCACTCTTTCTCCTCCCCATTTACATGCCCCGGCCATGTCGCTGTGCTGGTTCCTCAGTACCTCAGCTCAGCCCCGTCCTGGACCGGGGACGACCACACATTGCTTAACTTTCCTCACAAAAAAAAAGGTTAAAAGCCCTAGGAAGTGTCCAAG
>VZRU01020543.1:233955-248805 GCA_013398155.1 Pedionomus torquatus | reverse complement strand
AAAAAAAAAACCACCCACAAAAAAACCCAGAACAAAACAAAAAACCAAAACCAAACAAACCCCCACGAAACAAAAAGTCCATAAAAAAAAAAAATCCAAGCAAACACCAAAACCCCCCAAAAGCGTATACAACAGAAACAAGGATTTTTCAAGGATTTAAAATCACAGACTTGAGATAAATAGGCTATTGTCTGTTTCTTGCTCTTTAAAAATCCACGAAAGGCGACCACGTGAGTGGCAGCAGGCTGACCTTCCTCATCACTGACAGGGAATTAAAAGAAAACCCTTTTAAGGCTTTAATGATTTACGCGGAAGATACAGCAGAGTGCAGGCTCATGCAAGAACCTCAGAAACCACTAGGTGTCGCTGACGGTGCATAAAAGCGGGGGTCGGGGGGGAGGGGGCGGACCTTAGGATTTTAGCTGAAAACGCCCAACAGTTTCAAGCAAAATTACTGCCCATACGTGACAGCCTTATTGGAGGTGTGTAGCTGACCAAGGACATTTCTCCACCCGGGAACATTTCTCCACCCAGGGATCCACACCACAGGTCACAGAATCATAGAATAGTTAGAGTTGGAAGGGACCTCAAAGATCATGGAGTTCCAACCCCCCTGCCCTGGGCAGGGACACCTCCCACCAGACCAGGTTGCTCGAAGTCCCATCCAGCCTGGCCTTGAACACTTCCAGGGATGGGGCATTCACAGCTTCTCTGGGCAAATTGTTCCAGTGCCAAGTAATGCGATGCTCGTGCCACCTCTGCATCCCTGCACAGGTCTGTGAAGGAAAGGCAAACCCACTTCTGAGTATTTCTGGATTGGTTTAGCTGTATGTGGTCCGGCAAGACCGAAATTATCACTCAGACTTTAGACAGAGCTGTCCATCAGGTAAAAAAAGAACCTGTCGTCTCAGGCTTTGAAATCCCAAGTGTCAGGTCCTTGAGAGAGGGTTGCCCACCATCCTAATAAAATAGGTTTTTTATTTGTTTAAATGGGGACAAAGCATATTCCCCCCATGGATTTCACTTACATCAGGGATACTGAGGAAATGTTTTTGATTTCTTCTTTTTTTTTACATACAGCTGAGGAAGAGGACAGTTGCAGAAACAAGTTTTCAAAGAGAGCCCGAAACAAAATGGCACATCTGTGCCACAAGGTGCAGAGGAAAGTAAGGAAAGAAACCACCAAGAGTTAAAATGAGACATGCATACTGCTGAGCAGAGCAGGCTGGTGAAGATGGAAAGCAAACAAAATAATACAGCTGGCAACTCCTCTGATGCTTTGACATTGGAAGCAAGGAGAAGGTGGCACTTAATGTACCTCATGACAGTGACATGACCCATGTAGTAAAGGCTAAGATTGGCATCTTAGATAAGATAAAAGTTTACCACCTGGGAGAGAGATCTGCATCTGCTGATAGATGTGCTTGGAAAGAGGGACAGGACGGTTCATCTCTCTTCCTGATAAAAAAAGTGAGAAAAGGGCAGCAATATGATGAAGAGCAGCTGCAGAGCTTGTGGAGATGGACACCAAAGCACAGCCCACAGGTCCAAAATCGCAAGTCTGGAGGAAGCAGAGGTCACCTCAGGACAATCTGCAGAAACAAAAAAGGGTCAAAATATGATTATAAGAAAAGCAGGCAGGTGTTTTCCTTCACCTAGTATCCATGAAGGACTGGAAAACAGGAAACGTGACCACAAAACGGGCATTGTCCTGCACAACTAAAATGTTCACAGTTACAAGTGTCCCAAATTCCAAAAGCTAAACTGGGACTGAATGTGAGTATCTCCATCTAACAAAAGGTATGGTGTAATTTGGGGTAATGGACCTGCATTTTCTACAAAAGAAGGTCCTGGATTGGTTTTCATTCTCATGCATGGGGGGCATCCCTGAAGCAATTAAAGCCCAGGGGCATCATCTGGAAGAGTGAGTGATTAAAGCAAGATGCACCTTTTAAAAACTCAAAGCAAATATTTCAGTTAATTTGAGAAAATATATTAAAATTCATGCTGCAGAAAGGGAGTAAAGTCTTCTTCTATTCTAGTTTACAAGAACAATTCACATTAGTGGAACACACTGATATAAAACTTTTAAAGAGAGAACTGGCCTTGTATTTTGGCAGCTTTGTTCCTTTAAGTCAAATTTTTAAGGCTTGGCTAATCGTTGCCCTTCTTATTCTCCCCTGAAGAATCCTGATGGGCTGCACGTTAATTTGCTGAAAGCCAGAAATGTAGCAAAAAATGTAATTTTATCCTTACTAACAGCTGGAGAACAAAAATCAATTTCAGCAGCTTGCTGAGTAATGAAATTAGAGGACTCGCAGATGATAGAAACCTCACACAACTGAGCTGAGGGGCAAGGCCATCACTTTTATTTAATACCCTGATGCAGACACCCTTCAGACACAGCTCAGAAGGCAGCACCAGGTGTCTCATCTTAATCTGAAAGGCTGTTTCTACTAAAAGGATATACAACAGCAGATCACAGAAAGCATGGTTTGAACTGAATTATGAGCTAAGGTGCAAAGGAAGATACTCGAGAAGTTCTAATACCTGTACATGTACATCATGTATATCATGTGTGTAAGGTGTGCAGCTAGCTCGCTACCCTGGACTTCAGGAGAGCAGACTTTAGACTCCTGAAAGATCTGATTGGCAGGGTGGTGTTGGGAGAAAGAGCTGGAGGGGAGAGGGCCCCTCAAAAGCTGGTTAGTCTTCAAGGATCATCTCCTCCAAGCTCAGGAGAGGTGCATGCCAAAAAAGACAAAGTCAGGCAAAATAGCCAGAAGGCCTGTGTGGATGAATAAGGAAGTGTTAGGTAAGATCAGAATCAAAAGGGAGGCCTATAGAAGGTGGAAGCAAGGACAGGTGGACTGGGAGGAATATGGAGAAACAGTCTGAGTGGCCAGGAATCACATCAGGCAGGCGAAACCCCAAAGAGAGCTGAATCTGGCCAAGGACATTAAAGACAATAAGAAAAACTTCTATAGATATGTCAGGGAAAAAGACAACACTAGGGAGGCNAATGGACGTCATCTACCTGGACTTACGCAAAATATTTCACACTGTCCCTCATGACATCCAAATTGGAAAGTCATGGGTTTGATGGATGGACCACTCAATGGATAAGGAACTGGCTGGATCCTTTATCTACCATCTAGTAAAGTCTAGTAAAGTTGCTATTCTCAGCCATTCCCAACTTCTGCAACTTCCTCTGAATATCTCTTGTTGATTGTCCAATGAATAAAGACACTAACTACTGGGTTCCCACTTCTGACTCTGGGTCTAAAGGAGTATGTCGCCTCATGGTGTCTCGTAATTTATCCAGAAATTCTGAGGATGTCTCTCTTGGGCCTTGCATATAAGGCTGACCAGTTAATTGTTTTAGGGATTGCTCGTTCCATTCACTTTACTACCCAGTGTCTGTATGTGTTTAATAACCTCATACAAGCTCCCCTATTAGGGTCCCAGCATAGGTACTTGCAAAGGGAAATGATCTTTTAGATCTCCTGTTATTTCTCACCTGATCACTAGCTAGATCCTGGGCTGTTTTTAAAATTAACTGGTTTTCAGTTTCTGTCACATGGTCCAATAATAATTGGATGTCACTCCAATCAGGATGATGTTGTTTTATCAGAAACTGGAAGTGTTTAGTCACACCTACAGGGTCACTCTGGTATCCTTTTGCCACATTCTTCCAGGTTTTGAGATCAAATGAGGAAAACGGAACCTTTATCAAAACAGCTCCCCCTTTGGCCCCCGTGCTTTCCTTAAGGGTGCTTGCAATACTGCTCATTCTTTTCCTGTCCTGATCTCATGCCCTGCCTCTTCAGGAAGTAAAAAGGGGCTCTAAATAGGAAATGAAGTTTTAACCCAAGATAAAAAAGCACAGAAAGGCATTTTCGCCCTCCAGTAAAAACACTGAACTTTGTACACAGCAAAATTCTGTTTGAAAAACTCTGGTTTCAAAGAAATCATAGTCATGCAGCTTTCAATACTTGGCTTAAAACTGTGACCAGGTGGTGGTTTACACTTGCACTAGCTTTTTGTGCCTGGAATAAGAAAAATGAAGATACTAAAAAGCAATCTGAGGGGTATCAGATCAACCTTGCCACGGTGACACTGGTGATTCTGTCTCACCACCACCAACAGAAATCCTTGCCTTATACAAGAAACTCAGTCTCTAGGGCATTCCACACACACACCAGAAGAAAAGCAAAACCCCCCACCCGAACAACAACAAAATTCCACCCACCAAAAAAAACATCCCCGCCCTCCAATCCCACCAAGACAAAAAATCCCAAACAAAACAAAACAAAAACAGCCAAAACAAAGCACACTACAAAAAACCCAAAGCGACCTACACCCTTCCCCTCCACAAAAAAAAACAACCCAAACAACAAACAACAACCCAAACCCAAAATATCCCTACCAAAATAACGAAACCCAGACAACTTTCATTGCAGATACCTGGATTAATTGTCCGGGTGAGTGACCTAAGGCTAAGGGGGCAAAAGCAAGCAGGATAGAGCAGAAGTGAGAAAAGAAATCACAAGCAGCATCCAAGTGTTAATGGCATTTTAAAGGGGTGCAGTGCAGGTGTTTCTTCCAGACACACTGCCATGCCCTTTATTTGTTTTTTATGAAATTTTCATTCTTTGCAGGAAAGAACACTCTACAAAATTTGGGACGTTTTCCCACTCTAATCCAAGCCTCCCCTGCATTTATATTCTAAATTATTTTTTCAGGTTTGATGCAAGTGTATTTATTTTTTTAACGTTTAAAAAAAGGAAAAAAATATCACTTAGGTAGAAACTTGATATTCTGTCTCTCAGCCCAAGAACTCTTAAAAAAATGTCTAGAAATGAGAATCCTTTGACTCTTTTGGTTATAAGAATGTATAAATACAGCAGTTTACAAATAAAAATGGAAGTCTAAGAGGCTTTTCTTCAGAAAATTTTCTTCTTTTTCTTTTTATTTTCCTTTGCAATAACAACCGAGTAACCAGCATCTCATGGAGCAGTATAGTCTTGAATTCCATGGAGGCAGGCCTGCATAAGATTTACATACCTTGTAAACTGTGGATTTATGGGGAATATAGGTTGTAAACGGGCGTTGTGTTTTCATAAGCATGAACTTTATATTTCCTGTGATTTAACCATGCATTAATCTGCATATTTGAAAAGTTCCCAAGAGGAAGTTGGATTAATTTTGCTCTATTTATGATCCTCTGTGTATCGCTCAGTCTAGCAGCCAACATTTGCCAAATTTTAATCTGCCTGGGATTTTTAAAAATAAGCACTGAATAAATAAGTAACTCGATAATCAGCTTGCTTGTCTAACAACCCAAGGCATGATTAACCCACCTAAAGCAGGGAGCTGAGCTGTGTACTGGTCACTGTCAGTACTGGTTTGGTCTGGTCTGGTCCGGTCCTCTCCCAGGGCTAAGGGAACCAAACTCACCCCAGCAAAATCTTTCAACAATGAGATTATTTAGGTGGCTCTTGCTTAACGAGTTAATATAAATTCATTGCCATCTGAGCATGAAAACAAGTGTGCCTCATGCCTCCTTGTGTCTCAGCGGGGTGTATGTATCTCAGCCCATCCTCATTCTTCAAAATACACTTTCAGTGTAACTTCTCATTGGCAACAAACACCCAGGAAAGTAAATCTGCATTTAAACCGCAACCGGTTCATCTGTCCATTCAGAACTTACCTTGAAACACAGTTAAAATTATGAAGATTTCAGGCTGACAACTTCTTTTGCTGCTGATTCACTGTGGCCCTGCAGCAGTTTCCCATCAGATTCATCCGCACAGATCTGCACCTCTAGGGAAAAGGAGGCTGAGGGGAGATCTTCTCGTGCTCTACAACTCTCAGAAAAGTGGGTTTAGCCAGGGGGGATTGGTCTCTACTCCCAAGTCAGAGTTAATGGGACAGGAGGAAATGGCCTCCACTTGTGCCAGGGGAGGTTCAGAATGGATATCAGGACAAATGCTTGCATGGAAAGGGTTATTAAGCCTTGGAATGGGCTGCCCAGGGAAGGGGTTGAGGCACCATCCCTAGAAGGATATAAAAGCTGGGTTGACAAAGTACTTAGTGACATGGGTTAATGATGGTTTATTATCAGAGTTAGATTGATGGTTGGACTTGATGATCTTAAAGGTCCCTTCCAACCTAGACCGTTCTATGATTCTATGTCTGTAGGCCCAGGACAGCCTCTAATTGCTTTTCAGAGACAATTAATGACCTTGACTATGCTTAGTTTTAGTGAATTTTATTTGAGAATGAAGTCGTAATTCTAATAAAAAATAACCTTCCTCTTGTTTATAAGGAGAAAAAAAAAAGCCTTTCCAAACTGTTCTAAAGGCTAAAAAGCCTTTCTAAACTGTTTCATTAAGTATCTTAATGAAATATTTCCACTGGAGTCTGTTTTCAGAAGCTTTTCATATGGATTTGTCAGCTTTGCAGCAGCTGAGGTTGATTATGTTTTAGCAGTGCCCTACAGTAAATCATAGCTTTCCTCTCTGCCCCTTCTCATCTTTCAGCACTAGCAATACCTGCAGGATCACCAAACATGTGATCCTTGCTAATCTGCTGCTGGTGCCAACACACCAGTTGAAGTCAAAAAACCGCCCCCAGTGGCTGATTCCGCTTGGGGCTGTGGAAATGTATAAGCAGAAGATGAGTGTGTTTTTAGGGCTAAACGCCTCCAGTCTGGAAGTGGTCCCTAGTCCCAGAATGAAAGGGTCAGATTGGTTTTACACACCCTGCTCAGGGCTAGCCTGTTTTAGGCCAGGTCTTTGTCTAAGTCTTCTTGGGACTCCTCACGAGGATCATAGGATGTCACTGCAATTTGTTTCTGGATCTGGTTCCAGTTGTGAGGATTTTTTTTTCTGAAGCATTTGAAACAACATGAAGCTTTTCTCGCAGGCCACGAGGATGACAGGTTTTTTGGAATGAGTCTATGCATGCACTGCATGCCTTGAATTTGAAGGTGCCAGACTTTCCAGGATAGCAAAGACTGTAGAGGACAGAGGAAGCTGGACCTGGCCTCGTCTCCTGCCCTCAGCACACTGCCAGGGGGTTCCTGTGGTGAGAGACCCTATGTCTGGACAGAAAGAGCATAATGGGCCATAATAAACTCAGCACCCAATGGTGAATAGGTGCATAGAGGGGTAAGGACCTCAAAACCTCTCATAGGAACAGGATTTTGGGCTGCAAACTCATTCCCCAGTGGTTTGATATTGATGGTCACAGAAGTAGGGCACAACCAGATGAAAAGGTGCAGTAACACATTCGTCCTTGGTATTTATCATCTCTGCTGTAGTAACACTCGTGGGTTTTGCACCACCTACATTCAAGCAGAGGACTGATAACACAAAAAATAACCCTTGTCAACAAAAAACAGTTGTGATTGCAATATTATGTAGAGCACACTTCTACAAAGATAAATACAGACCTGCTGATACACCTTGAAAAACCCCAGCACACACGCTGCTGCAGTTCTTAGGTCTTCTAAAACGCTCCATGGAAGACTGCTTTTTTTTTTCTTTTTTTTTTTTTCTTTACAATTCATCACAATCACATACAGCAAAACAAAGCAGTTCTGGTCCAAGGAATGGGAATTTTGGGAAGCCCCACAGTGAAGGGAGACCACCCGAACCACCCTTTGCAAAGACTGATGCAGCAGTGAAGCAGAAATGTTCACTAGGTGGTGGTGGTGAACCACAACAGAACTGTGGATGGGCTCTGAAAACAGCAGAGAAGGGGAAAAAAAGCTAAGTATTTAAAGTGAAAATATTTTTCTGGAAGGTTTAGGGCTTTACTTCAGAATGCATCATACATACTGGTGAGTCTGTCTTCCCCAGGCACCCGTGTGGACACTTTGGTCAGTCTGGCCCACAGGAGGGAGGGTAGCTCAGGGGCACAGGGCTTGACCAGGATCTGTGGGGGCTGTTTGGCCAGAGAGTATCTCCAGAAGGGATCCCAGGATCTGGAGGCACTAACTGGAAGATGGAGAGGTGCACGTATGCTCTGGGTGTCATCTTTAAGCTGGCAACTTAAAGGTCCTCTCTGGGCATCCCACTGGTGCTGATAGATGGGGGTGAGGGAAAGAAGGCAGGGGCTTCTTCATCACTTCATGGTTACCTGTCTACTGGATATGATGACGAAAGAAGTGCTGGCTTGGTGTCTGCATCTGAAGACACATAGGGTGAAAGCCCTCCATTTCCCACAACTATGGGATAAGCAGTATGTTCATGTTTTTCCTGTAGGCCCTGTCTTAAGAAAGAATAGATTCAGATTTTCACTAGGATCCCTCAGCCTTTCATGCAGATTACCAAGATATGCTGCTTTCTCAGGTAGAAAATTATTTTTCCACTATTACCTTTTTCACACTGGAACTATATATTTTTGTAAGACTACTGTATAGACCTCACATTCTAGAAAAAAAAAATAAAAAAATTTCTAGACAATATTTGACAGCAATCCCTTAAACAAACCCTCAATTGCCTTCCTATTTCTAGAAGCAATGTAGTTTAAAAAAAAAAATAATTCTTCTCCCTAACTTCTTTGGGCAATGAGTCCAAGAAAAAAAAGGAAGGTAGATGCTGGAACAATGCAGCAAGGCTGCAGCATGAATGTAAATGACAAAAGCAATCTGCTTGGCTTGATTTGAATTTCAGTCCTCACATCAAACTACAGTAAAGCTGAAGGTGAGGACAGCTAATAAGCACTCTTGAAGGACAGCCCATACCCTGTCCAGGAGACACCACAGGGCTAGAACAGGCAAGCAATAGAACAGCAGCTCCATCTATCCCTGTACCAGCTGGCCTGCTTCAGTAATTCCAGCAAGAGACAGAAACTACACCAAAATGGAGACTGCTACTGTCTAGTCACCTACAGTGGCATATTTCAGCCTACACTTTTTTTTTCTTCCCTTCCCTTCATTGATATATTGTCTTTCAACCTTATTGACTGTGCCTCCCTCCACAGAACATTCTCTTCCAAGCCATCTGCCCACCGAAGCCATCTGAAAAGACAGCAGACATCTGGATGTCTCAAAGCCCAGCAAGTATTTCCAGCAAAAGTTTTTCACACTCTCCCAGCCTGTCTTCTGATGAAAGAAATTCTGAAGTTGAGCCGGTTTAGCAGCAGGAGCAGTAACAGTAGTAATGGCTTGTGCGGTGCTGGTGGTGGCGCTTAGTGACCATGACACTCTCTGACATGGATTGATTAAGAGGCTGGAACTCTGACTGTGGCACAGGGCTGTTAAGAATAACATGAACTTTCACTTCTCATCCGTACACATCCATCGCCAGCAGAAGAGTTTTAGCTTTTGTAGTAATGACTGTGGTTTCTTTTGTGTGAGAGAGAGAGAAGTACAACATGTAAACGCGGCTTTTTCTGTGCTCTCAAAAGCATTTTGATTCATCAACATTTTTTTAAAGGATCTTTAAAGAATAAAACAAAATCCTTCAGTAACACAGCTGGATTTCAGCACATTCAGCATTTTGGCTACCAACGGCTGTTTCTTTGTTTAGCTGAGAACCTGGCTAGGGATTTAGAAGCGAAGGACTGCCATTGTTCCCTGTCCTCACCAAGACACCAAGTCACCACATGGAATCAACAGGAGCTAACCAAACTTCTAGACTATAAGGATGAGCTTTAGGAATAATGACACCTCTTCAGTAATGCGTGGTGTTAACTGTCCTCAGCAGATACCCAGGAAGACAGTATTAAAATATCATTTAATACTGCGATTTGAAAAAATCGCTAAATGAAGACAGTAACAATGAAAGCACAAAGGCCTTTTCATATAAACATTTAAAGAAGCAAATAGTCATCATTTGAACCATGTACTGCTGAGACTGGTTCACATAGAAGTGATTTGCTGAATCAAGTCTCTCAGCCCTATTGGCATTGTCATGTAGAAACCGTATTACATTTTCCAGCACCGATCTCTCTTGTTCAGACGATAAAATTACTTGGGGTTTTGCAAATTAGTTTTACATTTCCCTTAGCTGCATTTGGCTCCAGTCTACTTTGAGCTCTCTCTCTTTGTTCCTCTATCCTCACTTCAGCCTGTCTTCAAAAAAATATGAATTTACAGTATGGTCAAGTTAAGGCACATTCAGACATTTACCTTTCCAAAAATAGCTACACACACACAAACACACACACCCCAACCTTCAACACAAATTTCAGGAGAATTTCATCCATCTGTCCAGGACGTTTCAATGGTTTTAAACACAATGCTTTTAAACTCCATCGCCCTCCTTGCAGCACTGCCACAACATCCCAGCAAGATGATGGCTTCAGAAAAACCACTATCTGAGACCACCAACAACTGCAGCATCACTTGCTTAGTTCCCCCACTTCATCCTCCTCAGTTCCTCTTACAATCTGTCTCATCCAGTTACTGTACCTTGTCACAACCCATTCTCCAGGCACTTCATGAAGGGACAGCTTGTCACACCATTGCATGTTGCCTGATATTACAGTGCTCAAAAAACACTGCTGCTGTGCCAGAGAGCACAGGATCTTCACTGCAAGGGAAAAATAGAGGGTCCCAAAGGTTAAAAGATGTTTCATTCAGACCTGTATTGGACTCAGATCAAACTATGCACAAGCGTAGACATAAGCTAACAGCATTTGAACAATTAATTTGTTTGCCAAGTTTTACACCTTGAGTACCATGTTCAGTTCTGGGCCCCTCACGACAAGAAGGACATTGAAGTGCTGGAACATATCCAGAGGAGAACCGCTGAGCTAGTGAGGGGTCTGGAGAACAAGTACTTTGAGGAGAGGCTGAGGGAACTGGACATAATTAGTTTGGAGAAGAGAAGGCTGAGGGGAAACCTCATTGCCCTCTACAGCTACCTGGATGGAGGTTGTAGAGAAGTGGGGGTTGGCCTCTTCTCCCAAGGGAATAATGACAGGACCAGAGGAAATGGTCTGATGTTGCAGCAGGAGAGGTTTAGATTAGGTACTAGGAAGAATTACTTGACTGAGAGAGTGGTCAGGCACTGGAACGGCCTGCCCAGGGCAGTGGTGGAGTCACCATCACTGGAGGTATTTCAGAAACATGTAGATGTGGCACTCCAGGGCATGCTCTAGTGCCTGAGATGTAGGGGTTTTCTATGTGTGTATGGTTGGACTGAGTGATCTCAGAGGTCCTTTCCAACCATGATGATACTGCAATACTTTTGTACTAATGAACTACCCAAATAGGTAACAGCACCTTCCTTTATTCCTGACACACACATTGCTCTAGTTCCCTAACAAGATGAGCATAACTATTTGTATTCTTGATTAAAGTAGACCTCAAAAGCAAAATTAAAAGTCACCATTTGCTGGTGTCGTGCTCCAAGTTAAAATTAGCTTGCAGCAAGCATACCCACTGCAAATAAAAGAAGCAACCCTCTTAACGCCTATATATTCATACAAGGGGAAAATACAAAGAGAGCGTGAGCGTAGCCAAAGCTAATCCATTCCAAAAGGCGAGCAGCTATCTGCAGAATGCTTCTGTGGGGTAGTCAATCAGCGCCCACAGCTACAATGCTCTCCTCTTCAAAGAATGCTGGCCTTTCATGTAGGCTTCCTTTGTGCATAAGGAAAGTATTTTTAGCAAGGCATTGAGTGATTTGACATTGAGAGAACTGAGGAACATTGTCAAACTGGGAAAACTTGAATTGTTGGTACTTGTCTTGTACTGAAGACTTTCTGGGCTTAGAGAAGAGCTTTCTCCTCTCATCTCAGTCTGGAAGTGTTCAGAGACAGTAATTATTTCAGAGACACACTAATTATTTATAGTTCTACATGATGCTTTTAAAAGAAGCCACCATACTCTCATATCAAGGGTTTTAAAAGAAACCCCTCATATCTCATATCATATTTTCATCCAGGCTTCCCAAAGATTGCTAAAATATTCCCATGTGGACATCCCCCCTTCTATTTCAAACTCAGGATTTAGGTAGACACAAGGTCAAAGATGCTGGAATAGGAAACTGGGTATAAAACACAACAAAAACATAACATTCAGTTCCCCATGAATGCAAAGCCAGCACAGCAGCAGCAATCTTGTGGCACTGGCAGCCTCTGGATCCTAAGGCTTCATGAGTAAAGGTGGTTTTGACAGGACCCCTCCATTCCTTGGTCATCCCTGTGGCGGGAAAAAAACCTCTGGAGCCGCGGTGTCCAGACATCTTGATCTAATGTGGGTGAGAAACCATTCCATTTCAGCAGCCTTGTGATGTGGAATACTGAGAGATGGGGTGGGATCAGGTCCTCCCCTCATCATCCTCCCTGAGCACAACCTCCCTCTACTAGAGACACCTGGGAGAGGGATACTGCAAGTATAACACTGCACACTGTTATTATTACAGTCCTTAAAGGAGGTACCAGGTTGATGTTGACAATAACTACAGTTATAAACTTCTATTTTCAGCTAAAAACTTTGGCAGAGAAAGTATCACATTCATATTCCGCCACTGCAAACCTTGGGTTCTGTACTTTACTAATTAGGAGCCGAGTGTTATCTCTACCATATAAAGAAGATCCGTTGCTATTGCTTGCTAGAACATGATGAAGACTTGCAGTCCTTCAAAAAAAAAAACACAACAAAACAACTAAATGAACCTATTCAAAAGACAACACTATTAACGTTTAACTGAAAAATAAGGGAGACGTGATCAATATACACAGCCTTCCATGAACCAGAAGTCTTAAATTATGACTGGTATTAATTGTATATAATTGAAATTATAAACTCCCTGAGATAAATCATATCTCACTTGTAAATCTTCCAGATATTTTTTCCTAACATTAGAAATAAATTCTCATTCATAAGCATTTACAGATTAATGCAGAGCTACGGATGTAATTTCTTTGCAAATGAAGCTATGTCAATGTCACTGTTATTTATAAATCTCTAGACTCCTTTTGTGGCTTTTTTTTTTTTTAAATCAAGTGTAACAGGTTATGAATCAAGGCATTTTTATTGTTTGGTGAGTAGGCCTTAAGAGTTAATCTCATTTCCCCAGAGATTAAGTTACAAAAGTTATAAACTTACAGTTAGTACAGCGATGATTTTGACAGCTATAATTTTTTTCCCCCAGAAGAAAGTAATTTGAATTTAGATTAAGACGTATCACTACTGCTTCCCTTATAAACTGTTGGATTAAGTTTCTCAATTGCTCTGTACGCACGTTTGCCTGAGTGAACCAAAATGTGGAAATTAAAAATGTAGGAAGAGCGGAGCTTATGCATTCCATTGACCTTTATTAAAATTCCAATGCTTAATTAATATATATGTGATACATGCTTTAATTAAAGTGTAAATCAGAACTCTGAGCTGCTCAGATTTGTAAGCCATGTATCACTGAAGCTTCCTTCTCAAACCTTTCCACCTGCTAGCTCCTGGGTGGCAGAAGCCCTGTGGCCGTGTGACACAGCACTGCATGCCAATAGTAACAGCACCTAAGTTAATGGTGAGAACTTCCAGCCATTATTGATATGGTTTTTGTTTTTAATTTAAATTGGAATATGAAGGCAATCAGGAGAAAAGCTTAGAGAGAAAAAAATATTCTAGATGGCTGAGTAAATTAATGGTGATAAAGGAACAGAAGGCTTCTCTTTCTGCTTATTCCTAATCACTTCATAGTGTGACCTGTCTGGATTTTCCATCAGCTGTAGGCTAATTCATGCATGGTGCCCCAATCCAAAGAATACACCCTTGGCACAAACTGCTGTGTGGAACATGATGCTCAGAAGCCTGCCTACATACATTTTTTATAGAAAGGGAACACAAAAAGAACATCGTTTACAAATAACCACTCTGGAGGACGCTTAAAAAAAAAAAAAAAAGTAATCCCTGTGATTTGCTGTTTATGAACTTCAGAAGATCTGCAGGGGAAGGAAGTCATGTATTTATAGCAGCTGAAATACACTCAACACAATTACCGTTACTCAGCGCAGCATTTCCAGCACATTCCTTTTCTCCCCTGCCTTTTGCCACACTGCAAACCCGCACAACTCTAAAAGGTGCTAAAAATTAGGTTTGGCTGAGATCTCAATTCTGTGCTTCCAGGAAGAAGACCTAACCGAGAGCTTATGGGTAAGGATTAAAGGATGCCCAGGGGTGGGTGATGTTACAGTGGGGTCTGCTACAGACCATCTGATCAGAGTAGAAGAAGGATGAGACCATCTATAGACAGATAGGAGCAGCTTGCTATAGTGCTTGCATACCCTGATCCTTATGGGGGACTTCAACCACCCAAATATCTGTGGGAAGAACAACACAGCAGGGCACAAGAAATACAGAAAGCTCTTGGAATGTGTTGATGACCACTTCTTTCTTCAAATGATGGAGGAACCAACGAGGAAAGGAACCATGGTGGACCTTGTCCTTACCAACAAGGAGGGGCTGGTGAGGAATGTCAAGTTAAAGGATAGCCTCAGGAGAAATAACCATGGAATGGTAGAATTCAATATTCTTAGGCCAGCAAGGAGGACGGGCAGCAAGCTCACTACCCTGGACTGTAGGAGAGCAGATTTTGGACTCCTGAAAGATCTGATTGGCAGGGTAATGTGGGAAAAAGAGCTGGAGGGGAGAGGAGCCCATGAAAGCTGGTTAGTGTTCAAAGATCACCTCCTCCAAGCTCAGGAGAGGTGCATGCCAAAAAAGACAAAGTCAGGCAAAATAGCCAGAAGGCCTGTGTGGATGAATAAGGAAGTGTTAGACAAGATCAGAAGCAACAGGGAGGCCTATAGAGGGTAGAAGCAAGGACAGGTGGACTGGACGGAATATAGAGAAACTGTCCGAGCAGCCAGGAATCACATCAGGCAGGC
>VZRU01020543.1:179069-220490 GCA_013398155.1 Pedionomus torquatus | reverse complement strand
AAAAATAGATAAAAAAAAATAAAAATTAGAAGAATCCTTATCTGTTCTGCAGTCACAAAGGGGCCAAAACTGACTTGACTACTATGATGCCACCAGTGGGTCAGACAGCACCACAGCAATGGCCACTGCTCTGCCCCACATCATGTCTTGAGTCAACCCAGAACAGAGATAATGCATAAGGACATAAACTGAAAAATCCAATACCCTCAAAAAAACCAACAAAGTACACAAAGAACATGTGTAAACAAATATTTAGCATTAAACTCATGTTTGATTACTCCTACAGAAGCACTCCAAGAAAAAAGGAAACATGGAAGAGAAGGGCAACAGAGATGGTGAGGGGGCTGGAGAACAAGTTTTATGAGGAGCGGCTGAGTGAGCTGGGGGAGTTCAGCCTGCAGAAAAGGAGGCTGAGGGGAGACCTTCTCTCTCTCTACAACTCCCTGGAATGAGGGTGTGCTAGCGGGGGTTGGTCTCTTCTCCCAAGGAACACGTGATGGGACAAGAGGAAATGGCCTCAAGTTGCACCAGGGGAGGTTCAGATTGGGTAGCAGGACAAATGTTTACACAGAAAGGGTTATTAGCCTTGGAATGGGCTGCCCAGGGAAGCAGTTAAGGCAGCATCCTTGAAGGGATTCAAAAGATGGGTTGACATAGTGATATGGTTTTTATCAGTTTGATTGATGGTTGGACTAGACGATCTCAAAGATCCCTTCCAACCCAGACAATTGTATGATTCTATAATGCCTTAAAAAAAACCAACCAATCAGTGGAATCTGGGAAAGCATAAGTCATCCTTTATTAGTGATTTCCCAGGGTGTCCATTCAACACCACACTCCGCAAAGTCCCAGAAGTGAACAGAGCAGCTGTCTCCCAAACCTGCAACACAGCACAGCTTAAAGCCATGGTGTAATTTAGAATAATATTATTCTTTGGATTCTGGTCTGGCAGCTGGATGGTACTGCCAGCGAATTAGTGAGTGCTAATGCTGGGGCAGTCTCCAAGGCAGCAATGAAAAAGGGTTGATGGATTTTTGGACGTTTTTCTTTCTGACCTGTGCCCTTTTAAAAGGGAGAGAAATGATGAAACAAAAACCTCCTGGCAATGGGGTAAAAGTACAAGAACCTCCAGGAGACGGCTCCAGCAGAGGAGAGGCTACAAGTGAATTCACAGGGCTCCCTCAGTCTTCCACTCATGCACACCAAGGTGTTTGTTGGTCAGAGCATTTGCTTTCTTAGCACAAAAAAGCAAACTTTTCATCATGGTCATCTTTTGAAGGTATCAATCCTAGGTCACTAGTTTATATAGTTCATTCAAACTCCAACAGGCAACGCTCCATTCCAAATGTGCCTCATTGAAGACTATCAGGGTTTTTTCCCCAAATTGGTAGTATTCCATGTACATTGTTCTGTCCCAGACATCAGTGCTGAGGAGGATCTACCCTCTTCTGCAGTGCATTTGGCTGCAACCAGTAACTCCTTAATCCCAGGGAGCCCTCTCTGGAGTGGAGCCCGTTGGGCACACTCATTGATACAGAAAGGCATCTCCACCATCCCATTCTCTCAAGGCATTTGGATCTCCATTTGAGATGTATTTCTCTTATATTGGATTGGCTATTTTTACTGATGTGTTGTAATCACTTTCTAGAAATGATGGCACAGAGGAGAGTTTAGGACTCTTCATTTTGAAATAATAGGAAAATGGGCAATTAGATTTTTAGATCTCCCTCTCCCAACGACAGCATTTACCACTTTTTCTGTTGGGAACAATTTGTTAAAATCACCCTTCTATAGTCAGTGTTTCTCTTTAGATTCTCTGTGAGATTTGATTTAATGCTTTAGTTACAGACTAAACTTATAGAACTACTTTCCATCAGCATTCTCAGATGTTCTATGTCGATTAACACAGCCCTGGACCACTTGTAAGCACATGATATCTCCCCTGTGGCCAATTCTTTCCCAGGAACCAGGGCTTCCTGTCCCCTTGGACTAGTCTTGCTGTTAGATCTGACCACCCTTCTCTCCCCAGCAGCTCCCCCAAGCCCCACATCACCCATTTGGTCCTTCCAGCCCAGCATCACCACCACCATTACATTCCAGCTCCAATCAATTAAAACATCCTGCTGTGAATTTATGCAATTAGCACAATTCTTGGCTACCACACAGTAGACTCCCTCATGTACAAAGGATGTCCTCCTACCACTCCCCTCAGCATGCAGGGCGCCACAACAGCATCCTCTTCCTCTCCAAAACCAGCTATAAAAAGAAAATCCACTGCAGATGTTGTGATTTTTAAGCCCCACCATAATGGAAGCCTCACAGTCAACATCAACATCTTGCCCTGGAAACCCCTCCAGGTGCAACTAGGAAAACCCACTCTCCCCCCTGTACTAGGGGACACCAGGAAGTGTCACCTTCAAGGGTGACACTTCTCCAGAGGACTCCAAGGCTCTGGAACAGCCCAACACATTGACTGTTATTTATAGAGAAAGTGCAAGAGAAAGGATTCTGCTTCAGAATCTAAAAGGCTCAAGTTTGTGACTTCAGTTTCACATTGCTGAAATGGGGCATAATTAAAGCCTGGCTTTCAATAGCCACTTCAAAATTAATGTCTCTATGATGCAGAGAACACTGAAAGTGGCAAGATGCTTTTCATTTAACCTCAAAGATCTATTTTTGCTCAAAAATCCTAATTCTCTCCAGCTGGAACTTCCTCTGCCTCCTGGCATGGGTGGGAGCAACAGAAAGATGAAGGAAACAAAGAGAAAAATGAATGGAGAAGAACAGCCAAGGCCTCTCATGTGAGCTACAGAAAATAAGAAAGGAGACAAAAGACCTGCAAGACATTCCCTGAGTCCTACAAACCAGGTGAAAGCACCTCCTTACCCTGCAAAGGTCTGAGAGGTAGCACAAAACCTACCCACCCGTAAAGGACACCTATTTTAATCACATACTCAAGAAAAAGCTCCAAAGTCAGCCCCACAACCCCCTATCACCGTTCCAGAGAACTGCAAAATCTTACTTTATTTCCATTGTTTGATTGCATTGTTGTTCTTCTTTGCATTCCACCTCCTATGCACAAGATTCTGCACTCTTGCTTCTGGCCAAACTGTGAAGAGCAGCATTTTCCCAAGCCCTACATCCCCCAGCAAGCAAGCAAAAGTACAAACACAAGTCATGATCCAGTAGGTGCAGAAGAGAAACGGCCCCTCACCAGGGTCCCAGCTCCACCCAAGAGCTAAGTGGTGCCAGGTGCTGAGCATCCATCCCAACAAGCAAAGCTCCTCCAGCTGGGAGCAGCCCTCCCAGAAACCCCCTCTAAGGGCAGAGGAGTGAGGAGGGGGCTCAGCTTCTCCCCTGCTCCCTGAAATACTGACACCTGTGCTGAAATACCAGTATCAGGTATTTTGAACAGGACCTATACAGAAGAGACTCTCATATGCTCTGATGTTAAAGCTGTTGTTGTAGTACACCCTTAATACAGCTTGAACCTCAAAGGATGATCCAGAGCATAAAATCTCAAAGTCTGAAATCTGCTTCTATCCTACATCACTAGGCTAAGAAATAACTGATATACAGGAGAAGGAAAATAAACATTATTGAAGTTCTGTTTGTGGGATGTTGGAGCTAACAGAAGAAACTAGGGCAACGAAGATGCTGGAGGGATTGGAGCATCTCCCTGATGAGGAAAGGCTGAGAGAGCTGGGACTCTTGAGCCTGGAGAAGGCTGAGGGGAGACCTTCTTTGTGCTCACAAGTATCTGAAGTGTGGGTTGAAGGAGGATGGAGCCAGACTTTTCTCAGTGGTTCCCACTGACAGGACAAGAAGCAATGGACACAAGCTGAACATGAGAAGTTCCATTCAAATATGAGGAGAAACTTCTTTGGGGTGAGGGTGGCACAGCCCTGGAAGAGGCTGCCCAGGGAGGGTGTGGAGTCCCCTTCTCTGGAGACTTTCAATCCCTGCCTGGATGCAGTCCTGAGTGATGTACTCAAGGCAATCCTGCTTTGGCAGGGGGGTTGGACTGGATGGTCTCTAGAGGTCCCTTCCAACCCTGACAATTCCCTGATTCCCTAATTCTGGCCCTTTAGATTTAACAGCTCAGTCTTCTGTGACGAGTGCACCATGCTCTGGTCCTCCAGTACAAAGAGCAGGAACACAATCCCATGCTGCCATCAGGCTGAGAGAGGAATGTACAGACTAGTCAGCACCTGCAGTAATCCACAGTTATGTGTTTTTTACTTACAAAGAGATTGTAAAGTGCTTCCTGGTGCAGAAAGGGAACAATACAAAACATTAGGTGAAAATGTCTTTCTCACCCAACTACTGCTATTTCAACTCTGTTGTGTAAATTCCAGTCAACAGAAAACTCGGTGTTTCATTTTGCAATAGGCCCATCCAAATTTCCAGCAAACACACAGGTATTCATTTCTTCCTCCTTCCAATGATACATTTGATGTTCCTCAGTCTCCAAGATCACTGGATCTCCTAAGGGACACAACAGCCAAGGCCAGAGAGGTCACATGTCATAGAGGCAGGAGCAGGTCACCTGCAAAGCCCAGCAGAACTGGTGTCTTTCAGACAGGTCACAGAAAGGCCATTTCCAATTTTGGGAGCATACTGTAACCTGAGTTTTTACACAGAGATAATCGTGTGCCCCAAGTACACTATAATTCTGTTTTAAGTTTGCAGCTGGTGAATTTATCAGCTTGCAAAGTTCTTGGGTAGCTGTTCCTAATTCACTTCAAAGAGGCAAGGAGGGGGGAAGGCCCCAAAAATGCGATGAGAGAAAAAAACCCCAACCTATTTAACTCATTTATTAGAAGTGGAGAAAGAAAAAAAAAAAAAAAAAAAAAGAGAGAGAGAGAAAGAAAAATATAGCTGTTACCAGGAGAGAATTCAATAAAGCTATCTTCATCTGAAGAAAGTCACAAGAGGTCATAAAAGTACAGTCCAGGCCTGATCTCTTCTCACTGAGATCTCCTATGTGCGAGCGGATGCACACACACTCTCCAGCCAGGTTACAAGCATATAAAGCAGAAGGAGCATTTCTGAAGGTGGGAACTGGGCCTTGCAGGAGCTACAGCACTTGGAAACAAATTCCAGCCCAAAGCTATTGTGACCAGGTGGAAGAACATCCTGTAATGTCAGTAGGTCTTGGATGAGTTCAAGTTAGAATCATAGAATGGTTAGAGTTGGAAGGGACCTTAAAGTTCCAACCTGCCTGCCCTGGGCAGGGACACCTCCCACCAGACCAGGTTGCTCCAAGCCCCATCCAGCCTGGCCTTGAACCCCTCCAGGGATGGGGCATCCACAACTTCTCTGGGCAACCTGTTCCAGTGCCTCACCACCCTCACAGCAAAGAATTTCTTCCTAGTATCTCATCTAAATCTTCCCTCTTCCAATTTAAAACCATTCCGCCTTGTCTTATCATTCCACTTCCTGACAAAGAGTCCTTCTCCAGCTCTCCTGTAGCTCTCTTCAGATCCTGGAAGGCTGCTATAAAGTCTCCCTGGAGCCTTGTCTTCTCCAGGCTGAACAGCACCAGTTCCCTCAGCCTGTCTTCATAGGAGGTGCTCCAGCCCTCAGGTCATCTTTGTGTCCCTCTGCTGGCCCCATTCCAAGAGGTCTATGTCTTTTCTATGTTGAGGACTCCAGAACTGGACACAATACTCCAGACTGGGTCTCAATAGTGAAGAGTAGAGGGTAGAATCACCTCCCATGACAAAGTTCCATAATTAGTACTGTTCTAAGAAAAAGCAAAGGGTGCAGGAGTCTCTGCACTGCATCTCCTGCTAGAACTCACAGGCCATAGTTGGAAAGAGGTAAAATATTTCTCTGATCATTTTTGGAACAGAAGAATGTGAAATTATCCACTACAAGCCTTTCCTTTGCTTTGACCAGTTGCACCGAGAAACTATTTCTAATCTTTTTGAACGTTCCCTGGACACAATGCTGCTGAAAACATGTTTTTGCATAACATAACATTTTGCTTCTAATAGTATGCAAAGCATTTTCTAAAACTTGCCTCATCAATTACCTGTCTAGAAAATGAGAAGTTGGTGTTAGCAACTGCCAGATCCTTCATATGATTGACTGTGCCTGGTTTTAGTCAGCAAAAGGTCTCCACGTAACAAATGGCCTGTCCGTTTGTTCTCTGACAAAGATGACTGTTGAGGCTTGAATATCATTTACGCTTAATCAAATACTGATGCTGATGGAACAACCCTGGCTTTTGGTGACTCTCAATGTAACCCACTGGGGCATGGAGAACTGTATCCCTGCTCAGCACGTACACTGCATAGTGGATGGGAAAGGCTCTCCTCTGCTCTGCTGCTGCCACCTCGTCATCTTGCCAGGCCTGGAGCTGGAAGAGATGCATTAGCCGAAATGACAAATGGCATAAACATGTATTTTCCAGTTGGCATTTCCCTGCTAAATGCTTATGAGACCGTTAACTATGGGAAACGGAGAGATGGATGGAAGAAGATTACTTTTCCAAAATGATTTTATAGAAAAACAAAAAAAAAAAACAAAAAACAAAGAAAAGCTTGATGTATGCAAACTCACAGGTACCCCAGATTTTACAGCTGGGGAACAGCAATACTTTTTCCCTGTAATGGCTCTTGATGATGTCAGATACAGAAAGATTTGAACTTTATTATCATTAAGAGAGTCCAAATTCAAGAAGTGACTTGAAGTGGCAGGAATTGGCCTTGGGATATAGTGAATCATAGAATGGTTAGAGTTGGAAGGGATGGAGAGTTGGAATGCAGCACATCTCTCACAGTACAGATGGCATCTACAAGGTCTTAAGATGCAGTTCAAACAGTTTACCATATAATAAAATTGTTGATTATGGCATAAAAAAGCCATAAGATTTCATTTCTCTATTTTTTTTCGTGTACACACTGGTCAAAAAAGGATTGACTGTGGAACAGAACAGATTATTAAACTGCAGTGCAGTAAACATCAATACATGGTAGCTATGTTTTTCCTTTAAAACATTTTTGTAGAATGATTACAGCTGGAACAAAGGAAGCTCAGAAAGTTTGAACACTAGAGCTTTTGTTGTTTTTTGGTGGGAAGGGAAAAAAAAAAAAAGAAAACAGCCATAAAAAAGTTCTGATATTAATTTCTAAATTCTAACAAATACTTCGATTACACACGCTTTGCTACATCTGGCCTTCAGCTTTGGACTTCATCCAGTTTCCTGTGGAACTAGAGGAAATCCAGCTCAAAACTTAGGTTATATTGTTTTCTAAATGGCATAACACAAACCACCAATTTAACTAGGGTTTTCGTCTCCATCATTTAGTAACACAACTGAGGCCATTTTTCTGAAGAAGAGAAGCAGCTCCCCTTTTTATTTTTCATTTAAAATTGCAAATGCTTCCTCAGTGGCACACCCAAGCTTTGAAATAAAGAGCAGCAATAGATTATTTCATTATTTCTGCGTTTCTCTAGGACATTCCTTTAAGAATGACAATACATCTAATCTGCACATAAAGTTCCCTAAATATGAATCTGTGTAGAGAGGAATCCCAGCAGCTAAAAATGGCAAGGTGAGATTTTACCCTGAAGTAAAATCTGAAGTGTGACATTCTCTTCACGCTTTGGTCTTGCACATATTCAGCATATGAGCAGTCCCACCAAAGCAAGACTCAATCATAGGCTTTTTCACGGGTGGAGTTTTCTTTTATTCATATATATTTTTAGGCAAGATATCATGAAAGTTGGAAAGAGGAAAAACAAACCAGTAACAGGAGGTGAGCCAACAGTCACTGTACACATGGCCTTCGTCACGGTGTCTCAGCACAGAGACCTCAGTGAAGCTGGCGGCTGAGCCAAACCCCAAGTTCAGGTGATAAAGAGAAATTGTTCAAGGTTTCTCTTAGTGGCAAAAGCCAATGCTCCCAAGTGAACACCTTACCTCTCCAGTGCAACACCCTGCAGATGTGACTAAACCTAAAAATAATTGCTAAGGAAAGGTTCCAGCAGTTAACACAAGGTATGTGCTGCCTTTCTGACCCTTCCCTCCACTCATTGTCAAATGATGATGAAAGGAATTACATAAGAAAACAAAACAAAACAAAAGATAAAAATTAACTTAATTTACACAACCAATAAAAAAGTTTAAAGCAATAATAGAAAAATAATATAAAGGCGAGATACATTAAATGCCAGTTCAACAGTATTAAGCTTTGGTAGATCAGTTAAAGAGCATAGCACCAATAAAATCCGATGTCGATACAGGCTTCAGTACGCGTGAGCTGTGATGAAAATGTAAATTTTGGCAAGAAAAGTAGTGTATGTTCCCTGACGCCACAGCTTCATTTCAACATCAAGCAAAAAGTCTTTAGGCTCTTTCACTTGTCGCTGAAGATAGACAATGCCCGTGTAGGAGTTCAGCCTCCGTGTGCTGAAGTAGTTTTCTTCATTTCCCTTGTTGATAGTAAGGATGATGTTGTCTCCAGCGTAGGCAGGCGATGGTCCAATGCGGAAAATATGAGCTGGGACCACAATATTGGTTTGGAAGTTCAGCTGGTAATAGGTAATGCGCACTGGGGTATTTTGGCAGTCCAGATAATTAAAACAACTGATTCGTTCACACCTCCTGAGAGACAAGAAACAAAGCACATTCAGTGTCCATGTAGCAGCAGGTAAAAATAGGAGTATTTCAGAGTGTTGCCAAGGCATAAGACAAACAGGAGTCCCAAACTTCAGCTGTATAATTACCCAAAGTACAGTCCCCTATGGACACCCCGAGACCCCTGTGGACCCCCTTAGAACCCTTTGGACCCCTATGATATGGAAATTCACAGATACCGCAGATTTTACAGTTGGGGAACAGCAATAATTTTTCCCCGTAATGGCTCTTGATGTCAGAAACAGAAAGATTTGAACTTTATCATCAATAAAGGAGCCAAATTCAAGAAGTGACTTGAATTGGCAGGAATTGGCCTTGGGATACAGTGAATGCAGCACATCTCTCCTCTCATGGTACAGGTGGCATCTACAAGGTCTTAAGATGCAGTTCAAACAGTTTACCATATAATAAAATTGTTGATTATGGCATAAAAAAGCCATAAGATTTGATTTCTCCATTTTTTTTTCATGTACGCATTGGGCAAAAGAAGTGTCTGTAATCACCAGCTGCTTGTTCTGCTCATAAAGCATTTGGAAATGATGTAATTGCCAGAGTAGAACACTAAGAAAAAGCTCATGGACACGGAGAGCTGTGTTGGGAAGCTCCACAATGAAGGAAGAACCATGCTGGAAGCAGCATGGGGCTTGGAAGAGGAACCTCTGGTTCATCCCTGACAGCACAATCCCTGGGCCAGCACTCCAAGAAAATAATAGAAATCACACTTAAAAAAGGTAGCTACAACATGGGGATGGGAAACAGGCTCCTCAACTTGTAAATCTGCTCTATTCTATAAGGTAAGAGAAGTGTGTTTTAATGTTGTAAGCAACAAAATATGGCTTCCCAAAGCACTCCCAGCCAAGGAGAGAGGAAATGGGTAGGGAGATTTTGGGGCTCCTGACCCTCAGCTGCTGAGCAGCTGTGGGTATGGGCCATTCCCAGACCCCCACAGCCTGGCAAGGGTTCCTCATCCGGTTCCCCCTCAACACCTCATCCATCTCTGAGGAACTGCAGTCCAAATATTAAACAGGGGCTCCCCAAAACACTGTAAAATCTGCACAGTGAGCAGCCTGGCAGCCACTGCAATGAGATAAGCAGCAAAGAAGATCTTATTAAAACCAAAACCAAAAAAAACCTTAATTATAAACAGAGCCATTTTAGAACTGCAAGCTGTGATGACTGGATGACTGCAGAGTTGGAGGGCAAATGGGGCTCTAGGGCTTGGAATAAGGAAGGGGCAAAAATGGAGAGAAACTCTACATTGGGCAAGTCCATGGGATCCATGTACCGAAGCACTTTCTTAGAGCCCTGAGCCCTCACACCCATCCATGAATTAAAGCACTACTATTAATTAATCCACAGCCATTGGATAGGGCTTTGTGGCACCAGCAAAACTTACATGTCAGACACTTTTCTGTAGTTGGACGGGCACTCAAAGGACAGGCAGCGGAAGCTGCCCTGGATGTTATAGCAAGTCTCCTCAGCTGAACAGTTATGGGTTCCAATTGCACATTCATCAATATCTAACAAGAAGAAACACAAGGAGAAAGACATGCAAAGTTCAAGAATACAATGCAATCACAATCTATGGGCTGCAATATCATAGAATGATAGAATCACAGGTTGGTTTAGGTTGGAAGGGACCTTAAAGATCATCTAGTTCCATGGCAGGGACACCTCCCACTAGACCAGGTTGCTCAAATCACATGTTTATGACTCTCTGTGTGTGAGAAGCAAGAGGAGTCCATGGGTTTGGCTCTGTGAGCTGAGGGCTCATTTTTTCCACCACTCAGTGGCTGTGTGTTACCTCTCCAGTACCTGAGCCTGCTCCCTGCAGAGCAGGGCTGTGAGAACCCCAGAGGAAACAGCAGGGGTGTGAAAGGCACATTCAGGTGGGGGGTCTCCCTGTGCACAGAGACTTTTTGGACAGGGGAAATCATGTTGATTCCAACTCTGCTAAAATTCCTATGTCTTCTGCTGAAAATCATTCCCTTCCTTGACATGACCAGTTCATAAGAGCTGATAGTACCACTCGGCAGCGTGTGCCATAAAGAAGGGAGCCCACTCTTGCCTGCAGGCAGCTCATGATCCTTTTCATGCAGTTGGGTAGTCCTTCCCCTGCTCTGCAGAGAGCCTGGCCACCCCACACATGGCTAGGGCTGGCCACCTACCCCAGGGGAAGTTTGCTCCTTTACCTGTATCTCTGCAAACATCGGCACACACCTGTGAACTTACTGTTCTCATCCCAAACACACCTTGTGCACCACAGGGTGTGACTTTCATAAGCAAGAGAAAGGAAAAAAGTTCTCAAATCCCAAGATCCTCTTGCCTAACCATCTCCCACTGCAATAAAACCCAAACACGAACTTGTTTGTTTCAAACCAAACACGAGCACCTCGACAGAATCACCTGTGTTGTCATTATCCTCCCTTGGTCCTGAGGTGTCAGAGATGTGTTGTTGTAAATAATATAATAACCCAGGCTGAAAGGAAACAGAATAAACTGGCTAGACAGCGGTAAACCACTCTAAACTTCTGAGACCAGCCAACCTGTCCATCCTTGAAACTGCTGTGTGAGCTTTCCACAGTTGTTCTGGTTGAAGAGTTTTCTGAAAGTGATGGGCCAATTTTTACATCTTCACAGGTCACCGGTACTCCCTGAACCTAGGCTAACTCTAGGCATGACACTATGTCATGTGTTGTGTTTCTAAACAAGCCGTTCAGCCTGTGAGGACAGCACACGTGGAATAAGCTAAATAACCAGGGAAGCTTCTAACTGGTTTCAAGGGCAGAGCCTCTGCAGAGACATGTGCATGGTATGGACACCAGGTGCAAGCACTGAAGCACAAGGGACAATCCTCACTGAAAGGCAGCCATGACTGCAAATAAATTGCAGAACGTGTGTGATCACAATGGCTCCTTCTTCATGGACAAGGCTGTAAAGCGTCCACATGGCCCAAGCAAACCATCATTCCCCCATCACCCTGTCTGCAGAGAGGACTTCCTTTCCTCAGGACAAACACACGTCATGCATGGAGGGACACCCTGGGTCTGCCTGCCCAGCCTGCTGTGACAAAAACCATCCCTTCAGGAATATGCAAATCCCATCAGAATACACCCAATCCCTGGTAAAAGCCACCAAGACCTTCTCACAGGAACTTTTTGAGAAACAGGAAAGCTGGGCTACATCAGGAGAAGAAATTATCTACGCATGAAGGTTGCTCCAGATTAAAGCAGAGGACAAACACAAAGCAAAGTAACCGCTGCTGCAGAGCTGCATCATCCAGGAGGTATAAGCTCCACCAGACTGCTAGGAAATATAGGAACTTAAAAACAACACTTTAAAACACGGCGGACATTTCTGGAAATTTAAGTTAAATGTAACTATACCCCCATAATGAGAAGTAATGTCACAGAAGACAAAAAAATAACATTTAAAGCTCAAAGACACTTTATGGCCTAGAGCATAAATACAGTTACCTAAATAATACATATGCACAAGCCCAAGCCATGGACCTTTAAATGATGAAAACCAGACACAGTAACAAGGATCCACCTTGAGCAGAAAATATTGGCAAAGATCTCGCAGTCACATTGTGTACTCCCAAATGTCTAGGCAACACACAGAAGCTTTAAAATGAAATAAATGCTAACAGACAAACCACGTGAACTGTGTAGGGATCTGCAGTTCTGCCAATTGTCACAGAGGAGAGAGACTCTGAGAGGAAAACTGTAACCTCCCACTCCCTCCGTTCCCCTGGGATGAGGGCTGATCTCATACACGGAACTGACTGGTTTAAAAGCCTTGCAAAGAAAAGTATACAATAGGAAGTAGGAGAGAATCAAAGTAAATTAAATCCCTTGCTGATTCTCAGAAGTGCCCCTAGGTGAAAAGAAAATTTCTTCCATATTGCAATCACTGTCATGAAAACACTCTCTTCGCCACTTTGGCCGTGCTGCAAACCACCACAGGCAGTTCCTCCAAAAAGATCCGTATGCTGAGACGCTATTACATGAGGTACAATTCATCTACTTGGAAAAAAAACACAACACGAGCCAACAACAAAAAAAAAAANAACAAAAAAAAACACAAAAAAAAAACACAAAAAAACAAAAGAAAAGGTACAAAGAATGTACCACCAGTACTGGCCTGTACCTGAGGGTTTCTTTCAGCACCCAACTAAATGGCAGCTTCCCCAGCCATGCCCAGAGCTGCCACACACACACCGAGTTTTGCAAGCAGACCAGCCTCACCCTTCAAGTGTACCAGGTGGCACCAGTACTTTGAAAAGCTTGTCCAAGTGTCACTTAGCAGGCCTAGCCTACTCAACAGGAGCCCTATCTAGTCTACTAGACTAGACTAGACTAACTCAGGGCTAGTCTATTCAACCTCACCCTGAACAGGGTGAACATGCAGGGAGGATGTCACACCAGGCAAACAATGGAATGAGATCCATAGGTCCACAAGACAAATCCTTTTCCTGCACCTCCAGCAGCTGGAGTACGGCGGCTGCCTCCAGCTCAAGAGAGCTGCTCCGGCCAATTACCGCAGTGACTCACACAACTGACTCTGGAAAGCATCCCCAGCTCCAGTCATGCTGCTGGCAGAGGTGGCAACAAACACGCCAGCACTCAAAGCAGGGGGATATTTAAAAAAGAAAAAGGCCAAGGAAAGTAAAAAGCCGAAGAAGAGTTATAGCTGCAGTTTTCTAAAGGTGACTTTTACATAAGTATTTAAATGCATGTGGATACAACTGCATGCTGAAGTCATACTTCATAAACACACTAAAAAAAAAAAGTTTTTACAATATTTTAAAAATATTTTACTTATAATTTAGTCTATCTCAGCTCCAAAATAAGGCCTTTCATGATTTGCACAGTGTAAATTCACTGCCATTACCACTTCGTAGAGAATTTAAGCATAGATACATAATCGACCATTACATGCAGGTTTCCTGCAAAAACTAAGAGCAGGAAATGCCTGGTAGTTCGTGTAAGCGGCAGCAGGAATGTGTGTGGAGTACATAGAGGCAATCAGATCTTCAATCATCATTACACAGGCAGTGCATCCTTTGGAAATGGTGGTGGTGGGATTACTTCAAAATCAAACAGCTGTGCACCAGATGAAAAACACCAGACACCCAGAAGGCATTTCTATCATTCTGGAGAAAAGGGGGCTGTGGGAGGAGGATACATGTCATTTACACGAACATTAGCTAATGCCAACGTATTTAAGCTTAGGTGGCAAACTTCTGGATGGCTATGTCCTCATTCCAGTTCCCACATTCACTCTGCCAGTTTTCTGGGGCAGGAAACTCCTAATGAAGCCGTGGATTTCTACATCTGGCACCTCTAAAGAAGCCAGATCACTTACTGCTGTGCCAAGGTGCACACACAGCTCAAGCAAGTAATCAAGTGCCCCAATTTGAATGATGAAGTGGGGTTTGATGTAGTGGGGTTTCATGGGCATTCATTTAAACAATTAGCTCACACTGACAGCTGGATTGCTACAGTACATTTTCTAATGCAGGATAAAGCTGACACTGCAGACACCAGTATTTGGCAACTTTGTCAAATGCTGTTTTTTTAAACAGTGACTAATGTAAAAAAATGGCAACTTGACTGAGTGATCGTAATGGCTTAGCTCATTCCAAGGATTCACACCATAGTCCTTTCAGTTCCCGAATTCCCCATTACCTCGACAGGTTCTTCCATTTGCTGCCATGGTGTATCCCTGCTCAGGACAAGCACACTGATAACTACCAGGAACGTTCACACAGCGGAAAGTACAAAGAATGCCTGCACTTTGTGTGCACTCATCGATATCTGGGAGAAAAAAAGCACAATTACAAACATATGAAAAAAAAAAAAAAGAGAAAAACAGAAATCTTAAACAGGAGGCTGTAAAACATGAGGAAATTCTTATCTGGCACGTTTATTATATATTCTTAAACAAGAATGCAACCACAAAGGTCTGACATTGCTCTAGGACACTTGATGGTGTTTTCTGAAATGCTGAACAAAGTTTGCTCCCAAAAAACCTGGTTACAAGCAGTATGGACTTATGGAAAAGAACAATAAGTCAAGGGCACATCTGAGTCTGAAGCATTCCCTCTGGTACCTCTGTAATTCTAGGATTGCTTTGGGGGCTTCCTTGTGCTGGGAAGAATGTGAGCTTCTTCACCATTTCTTGAATAGAGAGTCTCCAAAATACATGTCAGCATTGGTAACTTCAAGAAAACAGGTAAAACCCTTCCTTTCTCCATTCTGATTGCTCTGGTCCTCATTGACCCACCACCAGTGGAAGTCCAAGCAAGCCTTCATTCAACCCTGGTTGAGTGCAGCATTGATTGATGCAGTATAGATAAACCTATCTTCCTTCCTAATTTTTTTATAGGGTCATAAGCTCTAGCCCCATGAAACAGTAACCTTGCCGGTTCAATAGTCAGACAAGCATATTCCAGCCCCAATCATAAAAGCAAACTGAATTTTCCAATAGCTGGAGTAACCTTTTGCAGCTTCTGCAGCAGGGTATAACTCAGGCCTCACCTGCAGCATTAGGTGCTGTCAAGAGTTTGACAACACTCACTGTTAATGAGTTAGCACTGATTATTTGAGAGTATAAGTGTAATTGACTTGACCGGACAAAGCAGCAGCCTTACCTTTACAAGAATGCCCATCTTCTGCCAGCTGGAAGCCTTGCCTGCAGTAGCACTGATAGGAACCATAAACATTGGCACACTCCTGGCTGCAGGGACTAGTGTCACATTCGTTCACATCTGTATCCAAAAACAAACCCACAGATGTTGCCACAATGGTTCAGAAAAGTATCTGCCACTTCTTCTTGCCTCCAAGAAGAGCTACCAGCCCCTTCTGGTCAGACTGAATAAGGATGGACTAATTTGTCCCAAGAAGATGTTTCTGCTCCATAGGCAGAATGCCAAGAATAACGAGAATGTCTGTTGCACCTGAATTTCATGTCAGTGAAAACATATACACATGCAAACACGTTTCAGACCTTATATGTCAACGGTTGATTAAAAACATGTAATCACGGAGAACTTAAAAAATATCCATTCAATTAAAAATCAATTATTTCAGGTTTTGTTACTACCAAGTTTCATCTTTATTAAAATTTGAATGAAAAGTCTCCTATTTTTTGTAACATTCTCCTTCTCTCTCATCTGGAAAGAATGGAAAAAGTACATGAGGGAAAGGAAGAAAGAGAAGAAACCTGTCAGCTCTCATCTGACAGTTCAATTGAGTATCAGCAAATTTGAGCATATATAAATCATGGGTTTATTATATTTCACCTCAACTCCTTCCCTAAAGTCCCTTCATTCACACTGCAATTTCTTCTTCATGAAGACAAAACATCTGGTACCTTCACAATGCTTCCCATCATAAGACAAGAGGAATCCGGAGGAACAAGTGCAATGGTAGGACCCAGGGGTGTTCTCACATGTGTGCTGACACAGGCGTCCAGGGTAATTCCAGCACTCATTTATATCTGCCAGCATAAAAAGCAAATACACAATCAACTTAGAAACAAAAACATCAAAAAAGATGCACAAGGGTTTTTTTTAAAGTGTCAGAGATTGATCTGCAGGGCGTGGAACACTGTAACCTCAGGTTTTATGCTGGCTTTGGGCTCTAATTGGTGTACAGCAGTGATAAAACACAAAAGGCTGTATAACAGTCTCTTATGAAGAAAGTTGTGAAATCTTCAGAAAGATAGATTTCTACTACAGCAGATGCGTAACCTGTAGGGCAGTACTTTGCAGATGACCTTCATTGATAACCTGCAGCTAAACCAAACCAAGGGCACCTGGCCCGAAGCCTCAGCAGGGAACAACAGAGGTCTCAACAGCCGGTTGCGCTGAACGCCAGCTGATGTGGAGGTGATTCCATTATCTTTGGAGGCGCCGCATTGCAGAACTAACAACAGCACACTACAATGGTGCTAAATTCTGCCTTGAGGTCCAAGGCTCAATCAATCAGTCGTTTCATCTCGTGTTGCACCGTACATACCAATGCAGCTCCTGCTGAAGGCATCATACTGGTACCCCATCTTGCAGTCACAGCGATAAGCCCCAGGAAGATTATGACAAATCTGCCCTTCGCCACAGCGGTGCACTCCAGTCTGACATTCGTCCACATCTGCACAACAACAGTAGGCAATAAGCTGAAATACAGTTTGCTGAAAATCCATGTTTATGAAGAGAGCAAAATTAATGAATGAAATAACAGGAATAGAAACTGTTGAGGTTGTCCCCTGGACAGAACAAAGAACATCAGCTCCTCCCACCGCGTTCTTCTCAGATTCAGCTTTACATATCTACAAGTCAAACTTTGGAAAAGCACTATGTTATCTTAAAAGTAAAAATCATAACTGTAACTGCAATGGAGCTTTCCCAGCATATTCTGCATTTTGATGGAAACACATTTTGATTCTGATCAAACCATGACATTTAAACAACATATTCTGATGTTCTGCTTTTCCATGTGTCACGGCAAGCCATTTAAAGCAAAACAAGAACTAGCCAGAAATTCTGCCCATCCCTTCAATTAAGGCAATTGCTATTTTCATCTCAAGATGCCCTTTCCATCTTGCTTCCTCTGCCTACCTTTTGCTCTTTCCCAATGTTGATCTTTTTTTGTTTTCTCAATCAACTCACATTTTGAGATTCCTCACGGCCTCTCATCCAAGAACCAATGCCAACAAATCAGTTGCTTCTCCACTCACACGCCTCACTTCCAGTCTCATTAAAAAATCCTCAGAGGGAGACGAGCGGTTTTAATACATGCTGATTTACAAGACTTGCAATGTGACTAAACATGTTGGGCAACGGGCTGGCCAAAAAGGCCAAAAACATCTTGGCCTGTATCAGGAACAGCATGGTAAGCAGGACTCAAGAGGTGATCATCCTCCTCTACTTGGCACTGATGAGGCCTCATCTCTAGTATTGTGTCCAGTTTGGGGTCCCTTACCACAAAAAACACATTGAGGTCCTGAAGTGGGTCCAGGAAAGGGCAATGAAGCTGGTGAGGGATCTGTGGAGTAAGTGTTATGAGGAGATGCTGCAGGAGCTGGGGTTGTTCAGCCTGGAGAAGAGGAGGTTGAGGGGAGACCTTATTGCTCTCTACCTGAAAGGAGGCTGTAGAGAGGCAGGAGTCAGCCCCTTCTCCCAAGTCACAGGTGATAGGACAACAGGAAATAGCCTAATTTTGTGCAAAGGGAGGTTCAGTTTGGATATTATGAATTTTTTTTACACTGAAAGCATTATTAAGCATTGGAATGGGCTGTCCAGGGAAGTGGTTGAGGCATCATTCCTGGAGATATTTAAAAGACAGGTTGACATAGTTCTTAGTGATGGGGTTTAGTGATGGGTTGTTTTTTTATCAGAGGTAGGTTGATGGTTGGACTAGATGATCTCAAAGGTCCCTTCCAACCAAGACAATTCTATGATTCTAAAGAGCTCATCAGTATCTAACAAATCCCTGCTGCTATCTGTGACGAGAAGTAGCAAAAAGTCTGATTAACCCTCAGAAGCTTGTATTTCTTCAAACATTCTGAGTTCTGCCATTTTCCAAGCCATCAGAGCCTGCTTCCTTCCTACTACTCACATCTTCAACTACTTCTACAACCCAAATCCCTGCCCACGCAATATTAATTAGGACAGCAGTCTAAGGCTGGGGGTTCTCCATAGGGCAGGGTTCTCTGCCCTATTTGAAGTCCTAAACTTGAGGGCTAATTGATTTCAAAGGGTTCCTGGGCAGTTCTTCAAGCGAGAGCCTGAGAGAGAGCTCCAGAAAGCAGGCACGTGCTGAGAAAATGATAGGGAAGTGAGAGCAAGTTACTTATCAAAGAAACTTACATTTGGAAAAGTGGAGATTATACCAATCCTGATGAGAGAGACAAGCAAACCCTTTGTTCAGTATTTCAGCACACATTCCCACCTACACGGTCCCTGCTGGCGCCAGGGTTAGGGACAGCAGGAAACACCACTCGCCAAGCAAGGGATTCCTGACAGGCTCTCAGATTTCTGCTCAGACACCATCTCCACATTTTCTTTTGAGAAGTAGTGTCAAACCAGGGAAGTTTCTAACACAGATACGATTTTGTAAAGTAGCAGTTACATTTGCACTGAATTCATGTGTGCAGCCATTTCATTAGTTTGTCCAGAATTATGTATTCCATTGTGTTCAGACTTTAATTACCTCTAGGGCACTATAGCACTGGAAACGTGCAATATTTCACTATAGTTACGGTAGCTTTCAGTTAAGTGTAAGAGGTCATTTTTAATAACTCCTTAACTCAATCAGAAAATCTGAACATTTTAAAGAGAGATGAAGGCCCTGAAGAGAGAAGCTGACCCTACAAGTGTAGTTCTGCTGGAGAAATGTGCAGATGACGTATTTACTGCTGTGAATAAATCTGCATCAGGAATCTAATTAGCTATTGTAATGCCTTAAACTAGTCTTTATGATAAAGAGGGGAAATTAGGACCATATGCTTTTCTTCTTTTTTCTCCATGCTTTCTGCCTACTTAAAGAAAGTCAGACTGAAAAAAAACAGAAACGCAAAAGATATAGACTGCAAACAGAGTTCACACAGCAAAGACGAAGAATTCGCCAATTAACATTAAACATCTGTTTTCCCAAAATCAAACTAGAGAAGCTTTTAATACCTGCTCCTTAAAAGCATTGTCAGTCATGTGAAGCAGAGACAAAGTATCATCAGTAATTACAGTACATTGTGTTATTTCATCAGGCTTTAAAGATATAAATGCTGTATGAATAATGGCAATTTCCTCCTCTGCCACATATTTACACACAATCCTGATGGTCTTGGGGGTAAAATCGTGAAGGGAGATACAGACAGCAAAAACGAGAATTCATGCAGAAATGGGATATTTTTCTCTACAAGTTGCTAGTCGTGACCAACACAGCTTCCACCCACCTCTAACATCACAAAAGCATCTTTTGCTTATTTTTTCATCCTTCCCTTTATTCAAAGGGAACATGAGTAGGAATTATTAGGATATCATCACTAACCAAAATACTGATTTAACATCTCTTCCCCAACCCCCACCCCACCCTGCCATTGTTTTATAATTTCCAACTTCACATAACACAGAACATAGGGAACTCAAAACTACACAGCCAGCCTTGCCTTGGGCACCAAGGACCAGGCTTGCACAAATTTACAGCACAAATGCTAATAAGAGATGAAATCTGCTATTCTGAGTCAGTAATTCCATAAACACACCAGAACAAACACAAATCAGTATCAAGCCGCGTGACAGCCACATGAATATTTCAACATTCCTTTCACAAAGAAAGCAAGAATTTATCCTAAACATGCACACAACTGGATGTACACAGGGAAGACCATCCCTAGTGCCACACAGAACCTCCACTTAGTGTTAGAGTCCACACGCTCAGTGTTTTGCTGCATCCCATGGTTTCAGAACCTATCACTTATCACAGAATCAGGGAATTGTCAGGGTTGGAAGGGACCTCTAGAGACCATCCAGTCCAACTCCCCTGCCAAAGCAGGATTGCCCAGAGCACATCACTCAGGACTGCATCCAGGCGGAGCTTGAAGGTCTCCAGAAAAGGGGACTCCACACCCTTCCTGGGCAGCCTCTTCCAGGGCTGTGCCACCCTCACCCCAAAGAAGTTCCTCCTCACATTTAGACAGAACTTCTCCTGTTCCAGCTTGTGCCCATTGGCTCTTGCCCTGTCACTGGGAACCACTGAGAACAGCCTGGCTCCATCCTCCTTCAACCCACCCTTCAGATACTTGTAAACATGAAGAAGGTGTCCCCTCAGCCTTCTCCAGGCTCAGGAGTCCCAGCTCTCTCAGCCTTTCTTCATCATGGAGATGCTCCAATCCCTCCAGCATCTTTGCTGCCCCACGCTGGACTCTCTCCAGTAGTTCCCTGTCTCTTTTGAACTGGGGAGCCCAGAACTGGGGGCAGTATTCCAGTTGTGGCCTCCCCCTCCCCAGTGCAGAGTAGAGGGGGAGAATGACTTCCCTCCACCTATTGGCACACTCTTCCCTATTATAGGGAGATGCTGTAAAAAATAGTTTTGACTGACAGAATGAGTTTAAAAAGTAACCAAGTCAAAATCACTCCAGAAAGAAGCCGGTAGCTCTCATACAGAGTCAAAGCCAATGTCACCCAGTGCACCCAGAGGAGCTCCACTCAGCCACCAGCCATCAGTGGAGCACCCTGCAGTGCAAATAAATCAGTGAGACCCTGGGACAGCAAACATGTACAGCCAATTCCCATTCCTCAGGCAAGTTTAGGAATCTGGAGGTAACCCAAACTCTTTTTAGAGCTGAAACATACTTTTTCCCCTGAGAGGGCTCATGAACAGACAAGGGATCCCAACCTTACCAACACATCGGGTTCCCTCCTCGTTGGAGTGGTAGCCTCTGCTGCACGTCAGCATGTTCCTTTGGCAGGTGTAAGACCCAACAGTATTGATGCAGTTGAATCCCGGTTTACATGGCTCAGGTAGTGATGTGCATTCATTAATATCTGGTGAAGACAAAGAATTAGAATAGTGAGAGAAGCTATTTAACCTTTCTGGTCTGTTTTCCTCCAGCTATCACTTCTTTTCCTTTATTTCATTTTATTGTGCTAAAAAGATACGGCTGATGAAGGTCTGCTGTTCTTCAAATTCAATATGCAAGTACGTGTATCTTAAAAAGGGCAGCAATTTCTATATTTAATTCACACCATGATTTGTGGAAAATTGCATGTAGTCAATATGCACCCTTTGGAGAGGGGAAAAGGAAGATCAGTTGGCCGGTGCTGCTGCACATCCTACAAACACATCGCTGGACATACTCACCAACACAGTTCCCCTCAGGGTCTTGTAAAAATCCATCCATGCAGCGCTGCTTTGACTCACAGTAGAACGATCCTTCTGTATTCTGACAGACAAAGTTCACTTTACAACTATGAGTTCCTCTCTTGCATTCATCAATATCTGTTGAGCAGATGAAAACACCAAAATGTCACTAGTTAAGCTGTAATTTTCAATGGTTTTCATGACTAGCTTCTAGCTTTATTTCTCAGGAAGGAAGATAGGAAGCACCATTTAAACCAGACACTCAATGTGTCTGTTGGGAAATGTGAAGATTAGGCATGTTTCTGTGAGATGCCCACTTCTGCATGGGATTCAGAACTTGTCAGCTCCTGCAGTAGATTTGATTCAGGTCTCTACTGCCTTGTTCACAGCTTCTCTTGTAGACCACAAATACTGAAACATCTGCAGCTTTAAAATCCTAAAGACCCAAATTAACACTAGTACTAACAATGCATAAAATGAGTTACACTACTTCAAAAGCAAAATGGTCTCATTCTTTATATGCCTCAGGAACTCTAAGCAGAAACCTACCTCCACTGAATGTAATACTAAAAGGGCACCCCAGCTGAACAGGGCTGGGATTTCTCTTTGTACACAGGCACACGTGTACACATGTATGTAGGCAAGTCTTATTCTAGTCTTTCTAATAAGTCATTAATTTAAAAGCCATTTTGAAATGATTTGTAAATTTTATAATCTAACTTTAAGACCAGAAAGCAATTTAGATTAGCAATAAAACGTTAGAAGTGCTACAGAATCAGACAAGAGAACAAAGCGTTCACAAACAGCCTCCTCAAGTAAACCAGGGGTTACTTATGACAGCTGTGTATAAAGTGAGATTTCTGATAATTTCTGTTTTATAACCTTATGTCATATGTCAAGAGCTAAGCTATTTCCTGAGGCATCTCTTACTCCAGGTGTCAGGAAACTCTTTGTATAAAAAATTTAGAGGTAAATAAGACTGACTTTTGCCCTAGGAGGCAGGAAACATGTCTCTTAAATATTTCTGTGCTGCAGAGAAACTTCTGCTGCGCTACAACTACCCAGGTTAGCTCCTCCATTATCCCTCTGTACAGACCAACAACAAGGAAATGAAGAATAACTTCTTAACCCCATGACATTCAAAATGTAAATAAACGCAGACAGACCTCCTAAACATAGGAAGGGCCAGACTGAGTCAGCCCCATGAGCCATTTGGGCTGTGATTCAATGTTCGACAACAAACAGCATTCACCCCATTAGAGAAAAGCAGAGCTACCCAGAGGAATGTAATAGGAATCCCTTCATCAGCCAGATCTCTCTCTAACCCTCTGAAAACAGGGTAAACCCTAATATATTTTCCAAATTGTTTATAGTTAACACTGGAAATGATTTCAAATAAATGAATGTACAGAAGGGGCTTGTGAAGCCAAACTTTTCCATGATAGTTGCCACAGCCAGAGCCCTAGCCAACAGCCTTGGCAGACGAGGGCAGGGCAACAGATGTCATCTACCTGGACTTATGCAAAACATTCGACATTGTCCTGCATGACATCCTGGTCTCAAAACTGGAAAGTCATGTATTCAATGGAAGGACCACTCAGTGGATAAGGAACTGGCTGGATGGCTACACTCAAAAGGGTTGTGGTCAATGGCCCAATGTTTAAGTGGCGGCCAGTGATGAGTGGTGTTCTGCAAGGGTCAGTACTGGGACCAGTGTTGTTTAACATCTTTGTTGGTGACAGAGACAATACGATAGAGTACACCCTCAGCAAGTTTCCTGACAACACCAAGCTCAGTGGTGCGGTCGACACGCTGGAGGAAAGAGATGCCATCTAGAGGCATGACCTAGACAGGCTGGAGAGGTGGGCTACTGCAAATTGCATGAAGTTCAACTAAGCCAAGTGCAGGGTTCCTGCACCTGGGATGTGGCAACCCCAAGTACAAATAGAGGTTGGGCAGAGAATGGCTGGAGAGGATCCCTGAGGAGAAGGACTTGGGAGTGCTCATGGATGAGAAGCTCAATATGAGCTGGCGGTGAGCANCCTGGAGGGGTTCAAGGCCAGGCTGGATGGGGCTTGGAGCAACCTGGTGTGGTGGGAGGTGTCCCTGCCCATGGCAGGAGGGTTGGAACTCGATGATCTTTAAGGTCCCTTCCAACTCAAAAGGCTGATCATAGGATCACAGAACCATTGATAGTTACAATCCTGATAGCACAGCCCTGCAATAATAAACTGCTTCGCAATCCCTTTCTGTTCCTATTTGGTAACAGCAATCGCATCATCTGAAAAGCACTTGTCTTACCAACACATTCTCCATCCTTAAGTTCATAACCCAGCTGACAGCTCAGTTCCTGGAGACATCTGAATGATCCCATCGTGTTGACACAGTGCTCTCTCTGCTGGCATGTGTGTGCATTGGTCACGCATTCATTGATGTCTGCAAGAAACAGTTAAACAATTTGGTGCCGCATATTCATCGTGAGATCCGCCTCTTTCTGCTCTTTTGGAAGGAGTCAAAAGCTCAAGTGAAATCTTTTCTTCCAAAAGATAGTCAATATACACTTTGCTACAGTGTTCTATGAAAGAGGTTTTATTCTGGGATCTTTTGTTAACACAGAAACTCAAGAAACAAAAATCACAGGGTTATTTCCTCCTCTCCTCTTTCCAAAAGAGCAGTGGATGAAACATTGAGCACAAGGGATGGAGAGAACTGATTAAATACAGGTTGGGCAGAAGACTGATAATCAACTTCTGCTTTACTGGATAGAAACTTCCTGGACAACTGAATGAGAAAGCAAATACTGCTTATTGCTCGATACAGGGTTTCCTAGATCAGGCTGTGTACCAGTCTTCTGCTTCACACCAGATGGACAGGAGCGGCTAGTGAGGAACTGCTGCAAGAGAAATATACTTAAACTGCTCTCTCACTGCACGTGGAGCCATGTCAAACACCTATTTCCCAAGGAATGCATCATTAGAACAGGATACACAAGAACATATAGAGAGAGGAGTCCCCAGAGCTCTATCAAGTTTGTAAATTTCTACTTAAATCTTGACTGAGATCTGATTTCAGCACATGGAGTAGTAGAAAAGTTCCCTTAAAAAAATACTTAAATGCCAGATTGCTGAATGTAGGACACAATTTGGAAAGGAATATGCCACACCTTTAAAATTATGTTTTTATAGACTTGGATGAAGCAATGAAAGCTAAGAATACTAAGAGCAAATACTTAAAAGCAATAAAAAGAGGTAGAGATGGGAAGAGAACCTTTCTTGGCTTCTATATAAAACTGAGAAGTATTTTGAGAGCTAACAAAAGCCAAACTTGACCATAACTCTTACTAATCAGCCTCTCTGCACACGAAGCTCTTTTCATTCTACACAATAAAGCAAGCATTTTTAAAATGAGATTTTCATTTTGGCTGTAAAACCTCATTCCCAGATAAATTCAGCATCAGATATATTACTTCCCCTGGTGGTGCATGAAAACAGGAAAAGTCATTTTAAGAGCCTTTTGTTTTAGAAACCGTATCACCTTATTTTCTAGCAAACCAATGAAGACAAGCACCAAGACATTCCAGCTCTTGCTGAAGTCAGCCAACTGGTGACGTGCAATAAGTTTTGTGTGAACAGTGTGATAGCTTGGTGCCATTTCACTTCTCATTTACTCATGTTTTCTTTCAGTTAGCCACTGCTATTCTTCACATGCTGTGCCCTCGCTTTACAAATCCAGCTGATTAATCCACAGCAAGGTCACTACCACCAGATGGATCCTTCTGCCCATCCCCCTTCCGCTGACTGGCAGTTACTCACCTGCCCCAAAGCTTTGACAAGCTTGTATCCTCCTAATTCTTGTACAGTTTCCCAGTTTCTACACACTAGATTGAAGAGTAAGTAGCAACAGTCTAATAAGTTGGTCTCTTCTCTCAAGGAACAGGTGATGGGACAAGAGGAAACTGCCTCAAGTTTCACCAGGGGAGGTTCAGATTGGATATCAGGAGCAATTTTTATATGGAAAGGGTTATTAAGCCTTGCAATGGGCTGCCCAGGGAAGAGGCTGAAGCACCATCCATGGAGGCATTTAAAATATGGGTTGACATAGTGCTCAGTGACATAGTTTAGTGATGGTTTTTATGAGAGTTGGGTTGATGGTTGGACTAGATGATCTTAAAGATCCCTTCTCACCCAGACAATTCTATGATTCTATGAAGCAGTCTTGGGGGAAAAAACCCAAAACTACACAACCAAAATAAAAAAATCCCACACCTTCACACACTGGGAGAAGAATATGAACTGCTGTGGCACCTCTCCCACCTAACCAGACTTAGTTCTTAAATAAATTTGAGGTCTGGGTGGGATTGTTAAGAGAGAAATAGTTAGAGAATTGGCTACGGACAGGCACTAAACAACATCCAAACCAGCGCAAGACTTTCTCCTGGCTACGCAACAGATCTGAGATTATATTTTCTTGCAAACCTTCTCATATTAACAAATTGTCAACACTACACTGGAACATCTGAACCTGAGACAGCTCAGCACGATGCCAAAAGAACCACTAGGAGGAAAGCATGTTTGTGTGAAACACCACCCAAATAACGTAGGACCTATTCCACCCAATTAACAGGTAAAAAGAAGGTTAAGTTTTCACAGAAGAAAAAAAAAACACCTAACATTATTTCATGGTTTGTCAATAATTTTTGATTCATTTTTCAAATCTGAGTATTTGAGAAAATAAGTAGAATGGGTAAGTAATTAGAAGTATTCTAATAGTAGATTATTAAATACATAATGAATATACCTTGTATGTGAGGACTCAATACATTTTTATAAAATGCTCTCTCTCCTTTTTTCCTCACTGTTGATTATCTATAAAATCAAGATGGCCCATAACCTGCCTCTTTCAGTATTGGAAACCTACTCAACAAGTGAGTAGGACGCTTGACAGAGCACTAGGAAAAAGATGAGTTAGGTTTCCAGTTTGAAGTGAACTTACTTCCCAACATGGGACCAGCTGTAGTCTTCATCCAACACAATTAAGACTGTGAAGTAGGGTGAGATTGTATTTATAGACAAAAAAAAACCCCAAAACAAAACAAAAAACAAGTCACAGTTAATTTTTGTGAAATCTTCTAGGTTCACGTGTGTGGCAACAACATTCCTTTATGTCAGTAAAAACCACAATGAAATGGAATAACGTAGTTTCTCATATTTTCCCCAGAACTGTTGTTGTAAATAACAGTATATACGTGATCCCTGAACATATCTATTGCATCTATGAAACTGTCATTTTTGCAAAGGAGTATCAACGTTAACTTACTGCTATTTTTCTCAACACATGTTTTGACATAAAAAAGTAATGGGTTTGCACATTTTATAAAAATGTGAAATGCAGACTTTTTTTTTGCCCTACATCTGTAGTTTCTTGTGATTTTTTTTTGCATCTTCAAATTACTTCAGCTCAATTCCTTTTATGGAATACATCTGTTTTATTTAGACCCGATGTTACTTTGCAACCACCCATCATCCTGTGCTCACACACAGTCCCTAGGGTTCAGCAATAAAATGTACATTTTTTGGTCATTTTACTTACTACTCACTCTGGCGGAAGGGAAAATTTAGATGGAGGTTGCAAAGAGAGTAGGAAAGTAGTCTCTGGGCAATGTGCACGTGGGTGGCAGTAATGACATTGCCTGAAAGTCACCAGGAAAAGCAAACCACATTTAAAGAGATCCAACCTGGCTCTTATCTCTGGAGACACAGGAGCCTTCAAGCCTGAAGACATTTTAATATCTATTCACAAAGTTACACAAAGCTCATGTGTGCAAGATATTTAAACAGCTGGTGACTCCTCGTTGTGCATGGTTGGCTTTCAGGAATTTGGGATATCTGCTCTTGAATGCACTTGGAATTAAAGCCTTCAGCAGTTTGACTAAAGGAAATTCAACAGATAAAAGGGTATCAGCTGTTTTGCTGCTGTGCAGAGACTGTTCCTCCAAATATGCAAAGAACAACATCATTAGAACAACAGTAACATGGGAACAAATCGCCAGAGCTTCCCTCATGGTGTCTGAGATAGCTGGATGTGGAGCGCAAAAGCAGTGAAGCTGGAAAGGGATACCTCGTTGCAGCGGCAAAACAGAACAAAGCAAAACAGAAACCACAGTATGCTTGTTGCTTTCCCCTTCAACTAGAAAAGTAGGAAAAAATGTTAAATACAGTAAATGTTCTCCTGGCACCGTGCAGAGAGCAGAGCCATAGGCAAGCAGGGAGATCTCAAGGTACATCTACCCAAAAAGAAAGAAATTTCAAAGTTTTCTGGATTAGTTACAAGGGTACCTGTGAAAACCTGACTTGCATTAGAGAAATACAGAGGTCTGTTATTTAGTGAGGGAGAAGAGGATCTTTTTGCTTGTATTTTTCATTTTACTAGTGATGCCTGGGCTTTATCTTCTATCTGTCACAATAAAACTCTGTTACAATGTCATGGGGTAGAGGGCAGGAGAGAAAGAAAGTGAATGAAAGGAAACATTTGGCTTCTTCTATAGGACCTTCTGCCAAAGTTGCTGAGAAACATCCATTAATTTAGTTTCAAAACACTCCTAGGAAACGTCAAAGAGGACAGATATATCCCTATTGATAGCCCCAGAAAAGCACCAGAGTATTAAATGGAAGCTTGCCAGAAGCAGAAAGCAAGGTGAGGCAGTTCCTTCAGCTGCTGACTCACCAGGCCTTATATTCAGAAGCGTGGTACATGCAGCAGGCTCTGCAAAAGCCATGAAACCCACCACGCAGGCTGTGGCCAGCTGCAAATACCACCTTCCATCTCACAGTCTGGTATTTTCTCTGTAAAGGCATCCTTCCCTCCAGTGGTGTTCTCTCAGCCATTCAATTTAAATTTAATAATTTAATTAATTTTCCACTTACCAGTATCTCTGATTTTAAAAAAAAAATTAAAAAAATTACAATTTTGAAAATTTAAGGAAAACCCAGAAGATAGTAAATCACATTTCAGCTCTAAATTATGACACCATATAAACTTTCATGCTTGTGCCCTCATGCCACATGATACTCATTAATCAGATGAGGTCATAGAGCTTTAAAAGAGCAAACACAAAGCTGTGATGGTCAGAAAAACAATGTAATAAATGTAAGGAGGAGGTCAGGGGTGGGAGAAGGCAAATGCATTCACAAATGACATTATAGTCACAGGTGATGAGGCCTTCATTAATGACTACTGGTCTCCAGGGGGGCCATTCTTCCAGGTGGTATCACACAATAGCTCAAGTGCCTCCCCAGACCAGCCTCTAGAGAAGTACCCCAAACAGAAACTATTTCATAAGCTCAGGCCTTGGCTTTTTGAAACAAATTAAACCCTCATAAATGCACTTGTAAAAATAGATCGGTATACGAACTCAAACAGCAGCTATGATACAGCAGAATTATGATGCATCTTCGACTTTTGCACAAAGAAGTTTGTGCCAGAATCTGAACTAATCTGAATTTTTAAATACCATCAGTTTGGAATCTATCTTTTCCACTGCCTGGATTTCTGCAGATTTCTTGAGCTACGTTTATGAAGTTTTGCTGTTTCATGATGTCTGAGGATTTGGCAATATTGACACTGTCCAGAGAGAGCAACTGCTGTGTTTTCTTACTCCAGTTAAATAGCCATCGGTGCTGCTGTGGTCATCATACCTACAAACTTTTATGACTTTCAGCAAAGTTATATGTATCCTGAGAATGTATTTCTCGGGAAAAAGCCAAATAGCATACAATTCATTATGTTAAGTGGCTGAGCAAATGGTGCACATGTGTTTTTACTAACTCATATTGAAATGTCATATGCAAAGATGGCCAGAGAGCCTTTTAGCACAAATGGTTTAAATGCATCGCAGAGCATGAAGAATTATGATGCTGTGGTGAACGGCTTATACCTATCATCTTACCAACACATTTTCTATGCCTGTTGAGTATAAAGCCCTCTGCACAGATCACTCTGTGGCTGACACAGTAGAATGATCCCAGTGTGTTCACACAATTGTCCTCTGGAACAAGCATGAGCACCTGTGAAGCACTCATCCAAATCTACATCAGCATGTTGCAACCAAAAGGGAAAAACAGAATTCTATTAGAACAATTTCTCAAATGAAGCAACACTTCTTCCACGCTGGAGTTTGCTGGAGCTACCACATCAGCACTGTGCTATAACATATACAGTGTTATGCTGAAAATAGGGCTGGAGTAAACCCTTGGAGATCATCTAGTCCTTGCTCACACCCCTATGCTTTTGTCAGGCCAGAAAGAGACATTTGCAAAAACAGGCAGTTGTACAGAGACGTTGCAGGAAACCTCGTCCAGTGCACCACCATCTTCACCATCAAATACTTTCTTTAATAGAGATTATAAATGCCCCTTGTTACGATTTTAACTCACTACCTCTACTGACATTTATGATTTTTTTCAACTCCTGTAGGTAAACAATTGCTTTGAAATGCCCCTTTTTATTCTGACATTAATTAATCAAATTAGCTCTCTCCACACTCGAGCAAGCAATGCACAGTGCATATTCTATCTGGTGATATTAAATTCTCATTTTCTTCACCAACTATCTAGAATTTCATGAAAACTATTTGCTATTCAATAAGATCTGAGATTAAGAGAGATGTGGATCACTTGTGAGCAATTCCAAGTACCAGAAGCCTTAACTTGCAGTTCACTGTTGGCACTTATTGCTCCCTCACTCACAGATTTATAATTAAACTATGTCACAGGGCATTGCTTCTGTCTCCCAAATCTTTCCTGGGCAAAATATATCCTTGGTCACTACCCAAACATGTCCATTTAAAATTTATATAATGTAAAAGATCAGGATGGTGTTTGGAATCCACAGCTTGTCATTGTGCAGGCCTGAGCTTCACTGTCAAGTGAAACCCACGGAGCTGGACAAGCTCACAGTGGCATTCTTCATAGCACCAAAGCCTCACTGAATTCAGGTTTTTCAAGAAAAGCAGAAATAAAACCAAATGGAACAGATGCCAGGCAGAGCTGTAGCTCTGAGGGGATTCCTCAAGATGGTAAATACACGTCCTGAAAACTGCTCCCATTCCCAGGAAGAGAAGCTGTGTGTCCACAGCTGAGTAGACAGACCCTGGGGAGGAATGGGTGTGGGAAGAGAAATCAAGAANTGAAAGAAAAAAAAAAAAAAAAAAAAAAAAGCCCGGAATATAAGAGGAAAAGAGCACAAATCCAGGCTTGCCTTCACCTGAGGTCCCTGAGTAACAAGCACACCAGGTAGATGTGTTCCAGGAATTATCTGGGAAACAGATCTGGAATGCCTTCTGGCAAATGGTCTCTCTACTGCCACTTGCAATTCACAGCACTGAAAATAATGGACCCTTAAAGGAACACCTAGGGCTAGGAAATCAAGGAGATCTGCATAAAAGCATTTAAACCATGTCCCTGGGGTGAGTGCGAACCACTTACCTTCACAAGAAACCCCATCAGCCATGATGGTATATCCAGACAGACAAGAGCATACGACATTGCCTTCTACAATATTGCAGATGTGCTTGCAGGGGCCATTATCTGTACAGAGCAAAATTGCAAAATACGTTAGCATTCACCACACGGATCAACTGAAGTTCCAAACCTCCAGGTCATCTGAATATAACCCCAGTTTAGGCAATGAGGAATGCTGTTTGTAAACAATCTGTCCAGATGGCCTTAATCACTCTGTACAGCCCTCCTATCAGACAGAAAACCCACACAGGTATGTGACAACCTTGAAATAAGAGTACAGCCTCAAATTACTCCCTCTGGTCTCCCCTGACAACTTCCCAGCCTTAAGCCAGAGGTAACAAATGCAGGATGTGCACTGCAATCAGATTGGTGAAGGGATGGAGGGAATTCTATTCATGCTCTCTAAACATTCCTCACTCATCTGAAGTTTACACCTCCAACGTACCTTTACACTTTTCCTCCTCTTCTTGCAAGGATGTGATAAGAAGAGGATGAGAAGGAGAGGCTGCTGGAGGAACAGTGGCTTCTGCTTCCATCCTTGTCACCTGTCCTCTGTCGGGATCTGTAAGGCAAGGGAGAGAGGGGTGGATCAAGATCAACATAATCTCCACCAGGTACCCCATGGCAAGGGTTCCAGTCACGTTCATCCCACTCCATTGTGGTTTGTAGGAGGAAACATTTTGGGGACCTGGACAACAGTCTAAGCACGTGCTGCATGCTAATGCAGATGCTCACAAACATTGTGCATATAGATCAGGGCTCAGCTGAAAATCACTTCTGTAGAGTAAAACACTGCAACACCCAATGAACCAAACGCAAAGTGTTAATTTTCTTCTTAAGAATGCTGCTATATTGTAAAGGCAGCAGCTTCCTTTCATTTCCTGAAATGAGGAAAAATGGAGAACCCTAACCAAGTCTTCAAACTTATTCTGTACATCCTATTTCAACACAGATGAAAAGCAGAGGCTCACCTTTACAAGCACAGGATACTCTGGAATGACTTTAACACAGCCAAGGAGAAAACATGACAGCTGCTATCTGTCATTAATATTTTCAACAAACAATAATGTCTAAGCTACCAAAATAGTTTAAAAGAAAGAAAAAAACAAGCTCTGTTACACTCCTAAGAGTAATCCAGTTTATCAGTCTCATCAAAACAGAAGTCTAAATCCTTCCTTAAGAGGGATGTGTCCTATTCCTATTGATTTGAGTTTAAGTGTCACCTGGAGCAAAGCGTGAGCCAGAAAACAATGACAACAATAAATGACAGTGTGACTCCAGTGCAGGTTTTGGGAAGTGCAATTTCATTAAAAAGCCCAGAAAATTAAATCACATACATCCAACAGGTTGTGTCAAAGAGGCAAATACAAGACACCAGCTTGTGGCATCTCTTGAATGATTTCCCCAGAAAGCAAGCACAGAAGAGGGAAGCAGCTGTGGAAGTTCCACCTGTATGCTTTCTCCTTGCCTCATAGAGTCACATCTTCCAAGCTTCATGAAAAAGTGTTTGGGGGAAAAGAAAAAAAGTTAAACACAAAACCCATTCACAGTCCAGCAAAGAGCCAAAAATGTACTGGGACAGGTATGAACCCAAAAGCATTATATCTAATCACAGGAGTAAAAATTACACACAACGTGAGACTTAAAAGTTTCTGGTGAGTGTCTCCAAGCACAGACCACATGACAGAGATGTGCACATACAGAGTGGAAAAATGAGAAATAAAAGGCCACTGTGGTACATTGCCAGGTACAGCACATAGGGTTATAAAGCCCAGCACAGCAAGTGAGGTGCCATGTCCCTCACCCAGCCCTGAGCTTGACCCAGGACTCTGGAATGCCAGTAGCCACCTTGTCTTACTCTTCTGTAAGGCATGGGACACCATGCCTCAGGTGTCCCCCTCCAGTCCTCTGCCCTCCTTGCAACCTCCAGCCTCAGCAGAGCTCTGTAAATCCCCCCACGCCTACTGGCACAGCACTGCAGCCTGGCGGACCTGCCAGGATTACTGACTACCAAGGTACAAGGTCTATCAACCCAAATCTACACTTCAATGGAGTTAGCCATGGGAGAAGCACAGCAAAGAAAAAAAAAAGAGTTGAGGGAGTTCAGCCTGGAGAAGAGAAGGCTCCAGGGAGACCTTCACACCCCTTCCACTACCTGAAGGGGGCTACAGGAGAGCTGGACAGGGACTCTTGGTCAGGAAGTGTAGTGACAGGACAAGGGGTAACGGTCTTAAATTGGAAAAGGAAAGATTTAGATGAGATCCTAGAAAGAAATTCTTTCCTGTGAGGGTGGTGATACACTGGAACAGGTTGCCCAAGGAAGCTGTGGCTGCTCCATCCCTGGAGGTGTTCAAGGCCAGGCTGGATGGGGCTTTGAGCAACCTGGTCTGGTGGCAGGTGTCCCTGCCCAGGGCAGAGGAGTGGGACTGGGTGGGCTTTAAGATCCTTTCCAACCCAAATCGTTCTACGAAAACCCCAAACATGTGCTCCAGGTGATCCATTGAGCCACATTTTGCAGTACTAAATTAAGAACCATTTTCTTTGCCTCTTTTGGATGAGGTTCCTTCCCCAGAATTTTAATATAAACACCCTGCCACAGAACCGCTGTCAAAGGCACTATTGATGTAAGTGCTGTAACTTCACATTGAGAAGAATGACATAATGAATGCTCATTGTTTGGTTTGGGTAGAAAGTATCTGAATTCTGAACAATTTTGTCATTGGAAGGCAACACTCATTTTGCTTGTTAAATAACTGAAAGCACTTGTAACTAATATAAAGTTTCAACTTTCTGGGTTATCTGATTTGAAGTCTTGCCATTGGAGAACTCCAGACATCAAAACAATTACAACACAATAGACTTTCGTTTCAAGACGAAATTAGACATATTTAGACTTTGTATGACCAAAAGATGTTAATGATTTTAGATAAAAATCAAAGTTCAGGAAGCACTGCTGTCTGTCTGAACTGACTAAAATTCATCTAAAGGAAAGCCAACTGTGAAGTACAAAATTACACTAAGAAGAAAAGGTATTTCATTAACAACCTTTACAAATCCTCTTCTGAAAAGTGAAACAGTCTTGATTTGAACACAAAAATAGGGCATAATTCAGTTTTCTAAATGTTTGTTTCTCTTTACATTATGAACCTGTCCGGTTTCTATGGAAAATGTCCATGCATCAACACCCGTTAGAAAAAAACCTCACAGTAAGTGCAGAGAAACTAAAGAAAAGCTTGGTAGACCAATGCAAGGTGGCACAAAGACACTGCCATTCACTGTGTTTCCTGCCCATTTTCTCACCTGGCGAGCAGCTGGTCCCATCATCTTGCAAAATGAATTCTGGAAAACACGAACACTTGTAGGACCCCACAGTGTTTATACACAAATGCTGACAGAGTTCCCCACCATAGAGAAGACATTCATCCAGGTCATCTCCAGGCAGGCTATTAGACAGTTCAGCTTCATTGCTGATGGACAAAGCTTCATTGTGATCTTCCGTCTCTGAAACTGTAACAGAACAACACTTCCTGGTTCTCTAGTAGGTGTTTTAGCATTAGGACTGTACAATATGGAGCATTTGGTCATGCAAACTTCAGATACAGTCAAATCTACCCAAAACAGTTACTCCAAGGACAAGAGCAAATGAACCCACCCTGAAGATAAGACTTTTGTGCTGAAGGTCCACTATCTCCTTCCATAAGGCTGGAAGGACAGACATTTTACTGAAACCACTGAGAAATAGGGTGGTGATCTCCCTGAGAGGTCAAAAGCTCACCATTCACACAGAGTGCTAACACCACTGCTATTGTTATCTGAACAAAGGGATCACATTGAAGTCCCACTTGAATTTGGCCCCGCTGAAGAACCCCACTGATTTTCTAATTTCAGAATAAAAACTTACCTGATTGGTTTGGAAACTTGTTACAACACTGCTATTAATTTATCAGCTGTGTCTGTAGCTGGCATGACAAACATTCTGGGATCCCCTTAATAGTGACACGGCAATCCTACCTACTGCTTTTCAACACTGGCAAAAGCACTGTCCTTTCCATTGCCTGGCCAAGTCTGACAAGACTTTCTGCAATACTAAAATGAATTGTTCAGTGAGTTTCTCAGTCAGCTTTTCTAAAATACCTACACACAAAATTCCTTGCTCGGGGAGGTCTCAGCTAGTTCAAAAGAAACCCTTACATTTGTTGGTGAGAAAAAATATGTACTGAGTTCCCAAGAAGATAATGGACAAAAACTGAACCCTAGCGTATGCAGGAGGTTACCACACAACTCACACATGACAAGTGGGCTATGGAGTGATACTGGAAGGAGCATGACTTTGGGCCAAGAGAGAAGGCTCCAGTCCAAGCTCCAGATTTGTCATGCTCCATTTTCCATGCCTCTTTGGCAGAATGGATTTGGCCTAGCTCTTTGGCATCACTGCGTTCATATGCTGAAAGAGTAAAAACAAACTTGTAGTGCTCTGGGGTTTCTCCAGAGCATGCTGTGAGAAAGCTGCTGCGACGCTCTGCAGGACAAAAGGAAGTCTCTTACCAGGATGTTTCATTGGTATCATAATTCGTGGGACTACTATGGCTGGAAGGTACTCATAATTTGCTTTATGCAGAATCTTTCAGGTTTGCTTCTGCTAAAATGATTGGCTTCACCTTTGCTTTTTACCAAGGGCTACTGGCAGGTCTGTGTACTATGTGGCTGGAAGTAACAGAACCCTAAATGGCTAAAGAAGGTATGTTTTGAGGATCAGAAAGACCTACGTATATTTTTTTCTTTTTCAAAACTGTTTTAAGAACAATGGAGCCTATATTTGATCTGAGAGGAAGGCAACAGGGCTCCTGTATCAGCACCTGCCTGTACAAGTGCATGAGGCAAAGACCTTATCTGCCATGTCTTACAATCATAGACAGATACTTACCCTTCTCAGGCGTCACTGTTGGCAAAGGTTCAGGATGTCTCTTTATTTCGGGGTGGATAAAGCGATCTCCCCCTTCACAGCAGGACAGCATGACGTGACTGCAGGGATAGCCCAGATTTATGTTCGACTCACAGGTTTTGCCCTCACTCCTTAATCGCAGGCCCAGATTACAGCAATCACAGCATTGCTGTAAAAGGAGGAGACAGTCAGTAACAAGGATTTAATTCAGTCCGCTGCGGGGATGAGCCCACACATGCACCTGGAACCAATCTTTTAACTGTCTTTTAACAGTGGAGCAGCTGGAAAAGCACTTAAAGTTTAGACAGTTGCAAACATCAAAGCTTTATTTGTGCTTGGTTTTGCCATCCTGCACAAACTGCAACCAAGGCTAAAGGCAAAGTCTGGCTGTGACAGCGGTTTCAGCAGCTTCACACGCAAGGAAGTAGAGGTGCCAAAGACCACCTCTTTCTAGCTCTTGTATACAGCCATTGTCTTGTGGATGGTATAGTGTAAACAAGATACACAGCTATACCTCTTCACATCAGATTTTAAAAAGGAAAAAAAGGTTAGTTGTTTGAAGCAATGTGAAAAAGACAGTAAACATCTTGCATAGACATGAGGAGAAGCATCAGCATCCCAGCTCTGTCAGTATATCTGTAAGGACTCTTTCCTCTATGCACCACTACCCAGCAAACCTGCCATGATCTTTAATTAATTACCTGACTGTCCTAACAGCATCCCACTGAGAGAGCGGGTAGGGAAAGGTTAGGGTACATTTTATGAGCTATTTGCCTTCCTTCTCTTCCTGAGTGCATCTAAGCAGCAGCTTTACTGACAGGTTGATGCAACAGGGCACCCCTGAAATGCAGTCTCTCTCGCAGCTTCCTCTGCTGCAGGTGGCAGACGACAAGTGTCTTGTGCTTTACTCAGTCACATACAAATCTATCACACAGTCAGCACACAAAAATAGACCAGATAAATCACATCCAATTCAAAAAGTCCATACTGCATATGCACAGTGGGTACCTAATCACGCAAGGAAGAGAGGAGCTGTAAGTCTCTGCCACAGAGACAGATAGGGGCCATATGTGAATTGAAGATTCCTGTCTGGATTTAAATGTAACTGTCCTGACTCCCCTAATATCCTTTATATATTTAGATGCTTTCATTGACAGAACAGCTATAAAACGCAGAGTGTCTTCCCCTCTGCAGGTCCTTTGATAGTCAAGACATCCAGCCCATTTACAGTTTACAGCTTCATGGGAACAGCCTCCCTGAACCAAGAGAAGCCATTTCAGGTCTGCTCAAATATTCAGTCTATAAGAATGTGTCAGACACAGAAAATGAAGGTCATAATTCAGACTGGCACCAGTTAGCTATGTCCACAGAAAGTCCAAGGTCAGCACAGAAGAGAACTGAATAGAGCTCCCACTTCCCAGGAGGGAGTGCTTTGACCTGAGGAGAGCCAGCAGGAGAAGCAGTGCTGCCAGGGTTGGACATGGTATGGAAACAAAAGGAACGGCATTTCATAATTAGCAGTCCTAGAGGGGCATTCACATTAACCACTGTCCGTCTCCACTGGGGAGACATGGAAATTATTCACTACCGCCTCAACCTGGAGAAACTCTTCTGCTGAGTCACTTTTCTCCAGGTTCAGACACTGCAGCTTTAGGGTTTCTGGAACATTTTACACGTAGTCTGTATCCCCTGAGTGTTCAGCCCAGTATCTAGAACTACACCTCACGTCCCTGCTTTCTAATCTGAAAATTATCCAAATATCATAAATGTGAGACTTTATTTGCGTTTGCAAATATGCACAGCCATAAAGGGTTGCCTTTACAGGCCCAAATACAAGCTTGTGAAATGTTTACAGTACAGATCCTGAAGATGCTGAATTATTTTTCATACTAAATGGGCTAAATATTTCCCAAAGGAGCATTAAAAAGTAAAAGAAAGATCTAACTGTAATGGATTGTGGTCATGCTCAAAAAAGAGAAAAATCCTTCTTTCATCCTCCCCAAATCCAGAATCCCCAAACTTCATAAACCAAAAATTCTTTCTGTAAATATATTTTGGTTTGGTAAAATTTTTTTAGCTTCAGTTTGCAAAAGAAAAGATGTTAAGGATAATACTGAAGTATTGTAAAACATGTGAATATTTGCTTTGAAGAATATGGCTTTTTTCAGTCCTAGTTTTGATTCACAATTTAACCCATGTGCAGACGTCATAGAGAGTGTTACATCAGTCATACACTTTTGGGTTCACATAGTTTACGGATGAATACAAGTGCTTCGTTTTCCAGTGGAAAAACTCGGCCATCAAAAAGTTCCTTCTAAAAAGCAAAAACATCTTGATCTTCTATTAGCTACCTCCTGAAATTCACCCAAATTACACAACTGATTTAATAACAGATATGACTATTTTTACACTGCAATCCAGAAACGTACCTCAATTCACAAAATTCTATGTTGCTCTCAAAAATATCTTTGCTAGAATCCAGCATAATTGGATTTACCACAGTGGCATCTCCAGCCATTAGGAGAAAGTCCCTGTGCTTTTTGTATTAGAATAACAATTAAAAGCAGCCTAAGATTAGGTTGTATGGAACACAAGGTGAATGAATGGATCTAAAAAAATGGTGTTGCTGCATTCATCTTGAAACAAAAAGATGGCCCTCACCTAAAGTGCCTGCAGAAGACTTACAGGTGTTGGGTACCTTGAAGGAAACTCCTTGGTTTTCCCCAGGACAGCCCAAACATCTAGTAAAGTCTAGGAGTGGCCTAAGGGAAACAGCACTGCGTGCTGTCAGCCTTCTCTGCAGGTCACCTCTGACAGAATGGTTAACCGTAACAAAATTAGAAAGCCTTTCTTAAAGTCTCAATACTCCAAATATTTATTCATTTTTACTATTTTTTTCAAGGGGTAGCTTCACTGATTAAAGGAGCTAAAGGGAGGGCAAAGCTGTTCCTTTGATGATTTTACCATTTCAGATGGTTTCTCGCAGAGAAAAGCTTTACATTGGAACTGGCACGAGGGGCTATTCCAAGAGAGTATTTTGTACCTTGTTTCAGTTCAGGCAGGAATTATGAAGTTTTCCCTCTCCACTTCTTTCTAAGGAATGGCACGTGTAATAAGACTTTACAGCTCGTGCTCTGCCTGGCATGCACAAGACCCATGGTGAAAACCTAAGAATAATAATTCTGCCACACTTCAGAAATATGAATGGCCTCCTCCAAGTTCTCTTTTTACTCTAATAGCCAACTCTAGACCCAAGTAGGTAATACTTCCAAAAATGACAAATTGGCATAGCTAATGAAACCTTAAACTCCGCAGTAGACAACCATGTATTTTGCTTTTCCAGTGAACAATTATCTGCAAGAATCACTGATGTACAAGAACAGACAGAACTAATCAGTTTCCTGCTGAGACAAAGGAAGCTGCACTTAAGCTTAAGATATAGCTATGTAAATTATTATCAGAGTGAAATGAATTCTGAAATGCACCCTTCTGGTAAAAGACAAGCGAGCAAGCAAGACGCTGAATCTTCACACTGGTTTAAATTGGTTTGGCTCCGCTGATTCTTATAAAGCAAATCTCATTTATATAAGCTGAGGCTGTGGCTTGTGATTTGTCATTTGAACCATTCCTTAATGGTCTGCCTTTATTTATGAACAAAATCTTCCATCACCATCTAAAATGTGTTCCTCTTGTCCGTGGTTTTGTTTAACTGGGAAATGAGGCTGCAATCCAACGCTGTAGCCAAGCAAACTGTTCGGTAACGCATTTTCAATTACACCTTTGATTAAGTTTTGCCCTAGCATTTTCTAAATTCTTCTACACCATAGATATAAAAACTAAAATGGGCTTTTCAGCTACTTGCAAAGTGAGGGAGTGGAAGTAATACAGCAAGTAGAATCTTAAAAATGGAGATGGAAATAACTCCAAACAACATCACTGAGAAATTTTAAAAAGAAGCTGCATCACCAGACAATTGAAACCTAAATTCAAACAGCATAATTTCCCTGACATATTCCTGCAATTTTCTCATCTTCTGTGCTTCATAATAATGTATGAGGAAATTCCTGCTAAATGCAGGAAATGAGAACACCTTGTACCTGAGGAAAAAAAAAAACAACTATAGAAGCATCAGAGGAACGTACCTTATAGGGTGATCCTCCACAAGGATCGCTCTCCTCCAGGCCACAGGCATCTCCCTCCTTGGCGGCGATCATGCCGGCCAGGCAGCTGTTCTCCTTCACGGTGGAGACACAGCACTGCTTCTGAGCGATCCTGCAAAGGATGACAGGGGTCAAGCACTCACTGACATTGAGAAGACAACAAGACAGGGTGCAAGAAACCCCAGATCTACTGTACTCACAACACATTCCACAGGTTGGGTCTCTCTGGTGTGTGCATCAATACTGATATAATACAGACGGTACCTTTGCAAGATATACTTTTTTTTTTCTCATTTCTCATAAAAAGAAATGACAAATGCTCAAGAAGTCTTCTGTTTAGGTCATTGTCTCTCCAAATCTGGTCACCAATGTCCTCATAGCTCTGCTGTATTTGTGCTACAGTCACTTGTCCCCAGGTTTTGCTTCTGGGAATTCTTCAGAAGGTTTCAGAAAGAGAGAAAAGACAGAAACCTTCTTCCCTGGAAAGCATGGAAAGGGAAATGTACCTGTACACACTCACTTCTGCATGAACCAGGAGACTGAAACTTTGGGCTGGACTTACAGGAAGCGTCACATCACAAAACCACTATGAACTCTTCTTTACAGCCCCAGAGACTGTAACCCAGAATTTAAGCCTTCCTGCAACTTCAGTTATCACAAAAGGTTATGGATGACCTGCTCACTCTATACGAAGAACTTGGGTCCTATATATGACTCCTCAAATCAACATTTTAATAAGATGCATTGAAAGTCAAAAATTTTAGATTAAAAATCTAAATGGCAACCTCCTAAGTGAAATTTAATAGATGTTTATTGAAATAATAAAATACTCCACCATTTTAAAGTTCATAGAGGATTCCTCGCCTGCCCCTTCAGGGAGGTACCCGCTTCTTTCATTGATAGACAAAAGGGCAGACAAAATCCCAAAGTCACGTTGGCTTTACTCCAGGAGCCTGTCTCTCACTCCTCACAGCGCACCCCCAGAGGGGTGTATCCCTGGTCCCAGGAGAGAGATGGTTCCCTGGAGTGGGGAACGGTGAGGGCTGCAGGTAACAAGAAGCCTCCCGAGGGGGATTATGCTGAGTATGGGACCTGTAAATTGGGAATATATGACTACACATGAACATAGAATCATAGAATGGTTAGAGTTGGAAGGGACCTTACAGATCATTCAGTTCCAAGCCCCCTGCCATGGGCAGGGACACCTCCCAATACAGCAGGTTGCTCTAAGCCCCATCCAGCCTGGCCTGGAACACTTCCAGGGATGGGGTAGCCACAACTTCTC
>VZRU01020543.1:160295-176748 GCA_013398155.1 Pedionomus torquatus | reverse complement strand
GGGGGGGGGGAATGTTGGGGGTTTTTCGTTTTGTTTTGGGTTTCTTTTACACAGAATATTTACAGGTGATTTAAATCTTTAAAGCACGACTGAAATTTTGAAAGTAAAACAACTGATCTCCTGATCTCTTGCTCTTTTAAATCCCAATAGATTCACAGGGATGGAAACATTTAGGATCTGGCTTTTTCATCTAAACCCAGCCTCAGATGTGCAGGTGCAACTCATTAATGTATTGGATTTGCACCTACTTAGGCCGAGGCTGGAATTTTTTAATCTGTTTTAACTTCATAGACAGTTGGTATGTGTCAGTTATGTCATGCCAGATCCCAGTGGGGGGGATTTTAATCTCCCAGTAACTTCAGAAAAGTGCAATGATACTAACTTTGATAAAAACAATTATGCCAAACCTTTTTTTCATGCTGAAAATGCTGGGACTGCTCTTAGAGAAATCCATCTGGCTTATTGCTGCACCGTGTGAGTCTCGGATAACGTTGTCTTCCTCCCTCCCTCCCGGAGGCCTTTTCCAGACTTGGGGGGAGGTGAGAGCAATGGGATGAAGCGCAGTGAGCGTCATGTGTTGTCCTTGTTGCTCTGCACCCATTCTTCTTGTCTTGCCCTGCAGCTGGAATCTGGCACACTCAACTCGGAGCAGATGCTACTGATACCAGCAGCATGATCAAGGCGTATGGTTCCCCCCTCCAGCTGAACACAGCCAGAAAAACCATTCACACTGGACAATAAACGCACCACTTAATGACAGGGATAATCACTGCATTTAGCACTTGCAAACGGAAGACCAACTCTGCCCTTCTATTTATCTAAACTCTGCAGATGCACATGAAACTGGGAAACAGAAATTTGGGCTCTGTTCACATGAGAGAGGAAAAATAATCTTAAAGGGCTGTTGTTTAGATTTGGTTTTGGGGAAAGGGAGGGAGAAATCCTTCTTTCTAATTTGCCATGACATATTGCCAGTCTACCAATAATTTATACAATGGATGAAACATTTCCAAATCTCCTGCACATCCCACAAACAGTACAAACATTTGATTTCTTCTCAAGGACTGCTCTCTATGTCAAACTAAAGAGCTTGGGTTTTTTCCTTACGTACCTGCAAATATCACCATCTGTTCCACTTACAGGGATTTCTGTGCACTCCCCATTGTCCACAGCCCACTGCTGTCCAGCTCCACAGCAGCTCTCAATCAACTCCTTTGTGGAACCTGTAGAAAACATATACCCACAGTTTTTTGTATGGAACAGATTTGTTTTAGCTCTGTTTTCTTAACTGAGAAGATCTTTGAAATAGCAACAGTTCAGATTATTCTTCTATTTTTTTTCTTTCTTTTTACATTTAATTTGGCTATGTGCAGACAAAGAAAAAGGCAACTGAGACCTGAAGGATCTGAGACCTGACATAATCAGTCACCCAGTAATGTCTTTCAGGTAGGAACCACAGAAGCAAATTAGAGTTCTAAATACAACACTGGTTTGAAGACAACTCCACCTTTGACATCTCTGAACACAAGAACCTGAAAAGTCATGCTTGGCCACTGAACACAAACCAGTTTAGTAAGTGGTCATGTTGTTGTCACAGTGGCTTCACTACCACTGGCTGGGCCAGCATGAAGATGTCCAAGTGAAGTTCACAGCAGATGAAATTCAGCACACAGAGTGTACACAACTTTGGCACGTGGCACACAGGAGCCTTGGTATTTCTCTTACACAAAATTGTAAATATGAAGCTTCACTGATGAGTAACAACAAACTGAAGCTCAGTCCTTGTCCTGGTCCCATAATGTTCTTAGCATGAGTTCTTTCAGTAGGTTTGATATATCGACATTAAGAAATGGTTTCCATAAGACAAAGACGTTTCACTCCTTAGAATTACTTAGAGTACATACACCCAGAGTGTTCTACAGCTGAGTCTGAGAGTAAGACAACTCAAACCAGTCCTGAAGCCATTGCACCCTCACCCTGTGCTGCCCAGCTCAGAGGGTTTTGATGACCAAAGCTGTTTCTCTCCTCCCACATTGCCCCTTCCTGCTGGCACACAGCACCGGAACAAACTGCATCAGGCTTCAGTCTACGCAACACTTCCATTTTAAGCAGCATATTAACATCATTAAAAACATACTTGAGTCTTGAAAGATGTATTACATGCAAGAGTTGCTATCTGACATGAGACGGATGATAGACGCAGTTAAACTACGCAAGAAATACACCTGGTACCAGGTAATTACGAAACATTGCTATAAAACAGTTTTTCAGCAGAGTTTTAATTCAGTCCCTTGGTGGAAACTCCATTCATTTTACCAAGTGCTGAAACACATTTGGTGCTACAGTATTGCTAAGTTTAACACAGAAGAATACAGAAGAGTTTACCATCTAAATTGCGGTAATCTACACGATTTATAATTCAAATAAAAATTAATTTCTCCTTCCTCACTAAAGAGTCAATATCAGGCTGCTGTAGTGAAGTGCCATACTATTACAGCAATCATATTTACAAAATATATTGCCTTTTGTTATGACCTTATGAATAATTAAATCTAGAATGCAGCTATAATAAAATGAACAAACTACTGCGTTTTATCTCAATCAGGAATTAAAAAAATTTGAATAATTCATAACAGGACTCACAGTCATTAGCATGGATTTATGACATTATGATTATACATTAGTAAATCCAAATATATACAACTATACTATACTACACTACTAGACTACTACACAAGACTGAAGATCACATAGAACCTATGCTGGATGGAGATTTTAAGCTATACGTATAAAAGACTTTGAAATACATAAACATTCAAACACAGCTTTGTTTACTTGAGACTTTCATGCTATTAGCAGATTTAGAAGTAGATTTGCATCTGCTCATGGAAAACAAAGCCATTTTATTTGAGAACACCACAATCCTGAATATTTGTTGTGCTGTGTGCATCTTTAATATTTCATAGAGTCATTTAACAAGATACCTGTTGACAGATAATTTGCTATTTATGAATTTCTTCACTAGGAAAAAAAAAAGTCATTTATTTCAGGCTGTACTATAAAACAGCATCATGTCTCCTCACCTTTTTCGATTTAGTAACTTATCTCCTACAATTATCACTGTACATCACTCTGAAGATATGAACTACATTACATTTTGGCCTAATCTCAAAAGTTTGTGTATTGTCTTTTAGAGACATTTTGAATTTAACTCAAATATTTAAAGAAATATTTTCCCCTCCTGAGAACTTTAACTCTTCCTTGACTGTGCTTTAATTTGTTGTGGTGTCTCAGTGCCTGGTCCAGACCTGACTAGTATGTGCTGCTAACCAGGAATTTCATCTTTCAGCCAGAAAAATATGATGGGATGTAGAGATGGGGTGTATTTTTAAAATGTGAGCTGAAGCTCAAACATTACACTGAGAAAAAAAACACAGTTAAAGGGTACTAAATTATTTGTCCCCACTCACACAGTGAATTTTAAGATTAGTAGAATAGCAAAGGAGACCAAAGGGTACCATCCTCACCCACCAGAAAGGAGTGGAGAAAGAACAGAAATGGTGCAGACCAAGAGCAATTTCCAGGACCTTCCTATGAGCACACGTGCTCAAGGAAGGCATCAAAGCTGAGGGCTGCTTTTCCTGTCTAGTCAGTGTTCATGATTTGTTTCCCACTCCCTTATTAAAAAAAAAAATACACCAAAAACAACCCCCCAAAAATGTATTTATAGTTTTGTATATATGTGTCTATCTTTTCTTTTAACGGAAGGGATATCCAGACCTGCAAAGGACCCAGCACATGTATTTCACAAGAATTGTTTGCTCACACTGGAGAAAAAGATACTGTATTTCCCTACCAAATACCTGCCTGAGAACACATAAGCATACTCCATGGCAAATAACCAAGAAGAAATTCATAGGACAACGATTAACTTCACGGAGTTCTTCAAATACAGAAAAATACCTGTTGCCTGTGGGTCCTTCTTCCGCTTCAATCTCTTCATTGTGTCAAGCTTTAATAAATAAATAAAGAGGTACTGTAGCCTTACTCTTTAATAGGTTGTCATTTCTTATCAACAGTCTGAGAGGCTTTACTAAATTCCTGCATTGAATTTCACCATTTGGTCATGCAGCATAATGTGTTCTTAACTTGATTTATCTGAGATGTCCAGGAAGACGTTTTATTGAGTAAAGGTAAAAAGGAGAAGCACATTTATCTTGGCAAAGCGAGGGAAGGGGAGAGTGACAACCCAGCCCCACGGCCAGCTGCTTTTACTTCCAACCGCACTATCACTTACGTCATTAGGACTGGTTAAGCTTTCTCCAGGACCTCTTCCCAGATAAATGAGCTTACGGTTTATTCTGTGCAGGTTATTGCAGGCTCCTCAAAGCGCCTCAGTGTTCAGGAGCGTATTTCACTGTAAATCTTACTGAAAGGAGAGCACTGCTCGAGTGTTTCCATGACCAAATCCTCAGTTAGCTCATTGCTAGGGAGGGAGCTTTAACCCTTCCCCACGTGCTCATTAGACTTTCAGGCTCCTCTCATTGGAAATAACAGAAAAGCAGATTGCAGGAGAAATATACGCTGAGCTGAGAGTTCAACACGCATCTCATGCTTCAAGCCAGTACCAAATCCTTCCCTCCTATTTGCCACCATCCTCTTCCATTCCTACTGGACTCCATTTGCCATGCCATTACCAGAGCAATGTAAGCAAGGTCCACCAGGCTTCCAGCAACCTGCCTTCATTTTAAACTTCATGCAGCGAATAGTCTTTGTCCGTTCTACTTCCTCTGAAGTCACCTGCATCTCTTTAGAAATCCATCCCACCATTCGTTCAGGAATAGTTCCTGGTTTATTGCCTTCACTCCTTGGGAGGCATCTGATTTCCATTTCAACCTGAAATTGCTCTGTTTCCTACATTATTCTTTTTTTTTTTCACAAATTCCTTTAGCTGGCTCGCTTGGTAAAATAGAGTCGTGTGTGCCCAAAGGCACAATGAAAAACTGAATAAAACAAACTGAATGTTCTCATTTTACTATGCACTGTACAAGAGAGACATACATCAACATAACCTCAGCCAGGATTGTCTGCCAGGTCTTGCACAAAGTGTGAATGAATAGCAACCTTATATTCCCTCCGGCTTTAGCTCTGGATAATCCTTGTAAGTCAAAACTTGTATTACCTATGCCAGAGGTCAGAAAATTTAGAATATGTTTGGTCTTTAATGTTTCCATGACAGCACCCTTTATTGGATCCAGGCTGAAAGAAGGGGAGAAGGGGGGAAAGAGCTAAATAAATTCTTTAACCTTTTTCACCCACCAAAAGCCATTTCTCTTCCTGCCTTTTAAAAGGTTGGCTTATCTGGGTCTACCCTTCCATCCCTGAGTTTGGAGTGAAACAGTTCATACACAATCATCCTTCTACCAGCTACAATAATAACTCAAAGGAGGCAGAGTGTTTCTTGCCCTTCAGCGTAGTCTTGGCTGTATTTCCCTCCTCAACTTTCTTTCCCCAGCCCTTGCACAGAGTATATTTATGCTGTCTATTAACTTTCAAAACTTAATAGACTTTGGAAAGCCTGGTTCCGATTACCCTTGTAATTCCTGTCTAAAGAATTTTATCTTGGTGGAGAGCATGCTCTTTGCGTGCTCCTTTCTGTGGCTAGGTAGGCTTCTGTCTTCAAAGCCAGCATCTCCACCAGCCCAGTTTAATTTTAAACTTAAAATTAAGAGGAATATTGTTTATTGGGCAATGTAATCAGGGACTGTGTAAGAGCGTATGCGAAATTTAGGCAGCATCATTGAACCTGCTGCTGCAACTCAAGCAGTTAGTAACACAAGCATTTTCAGGAAGTTCTTAGCCAGTTACAAATAGAGCTGAGATTCTAATGATAATTAAATTACAGAAATTTTTATTTTTTTTTTTTTAAAAGAAAAAGGCAAAAAAGCATAAAGAGTCAAATGGAAGTGTGTGTATGGCCTTAATTTAGCTTATCACAGAATCACAGAATGATATGGGGTTGGAAGGCACCTCTGGAGACCATCTAGTCCTACCCCCAGCCAAACCCTGCAGATTGCACAAGAACATGTCCAGGCAGGTTTGGAAGGTCTCCAGAAATGCAGACTCCACTACCTCTCTGGGCAGCCTCTTCCAGGGCTCTACTACTCTCAAAGTGAAGAAGTTCCTCCTCATGTTTAGATGGAACTTCTTATGTTCCAGTTTGTGCCCACTTCCCCTTGTCCTGTCCCTGGGCACCACTGAAAAAGACTGGCCCATCCTCCTGACACCCACCCTTCAAGTATTTATAGGTGTTGATCAGATCCTCCATCAGCCTTCCATCCTCCAGACTAAAAAGACCCTAGTCCCTCAGCCTTTCCTCATAAAAGGGATGTTTCAAGTCCCTCATCATCTCTGTGGTCCTTTGCTGTATCCTCCAGCAGTCCCCTGTCCTTCCTGGACTGGGAAGCCCAGAACTGCTCCCAGTGTTCCAGATGGGGCCTTGTCAGGGCAGAGTAGAGGGGCAGGATGACCTCGTTGGTCACACTCCTCTTGATGCCCCCCAGGATGCCACTGGCTTTCTAGCTTCTATGTTCTCTATGTCTTTATCTACAACAAAAAAATTCATTATCTTTGCAATATAACTATTCAACACACACACCCCACTGCTATTGAGACATGTTTCTGCTTTAAATTTTAAGAGTGTAGCAGTGAAAAAAGTGTTTCTTTTGGCCTGGGAGTGTCAATCAAAGACAAGCCAAGCTGTCGTGCCATTTTGGAGTTCAATTACTTACCAACACCAGACACACTTTAATCAGGCAACCCATATAAATACATAATGTGATCTCACACCAATCACAGTAGAAATGGTATTTTTGTCTGAAGTCACAAAGGAGGATTGTGCATTTGTATGTACAGGTTCAGGGGCCAGGTCCCCACAACACACATACACTGGCAGAGCTAACATGAGAGGGGCAGGTTATCAACAGCCACATGAAGCCAACCCAAATGCTGACTTTTTTCCTAAGCAATTTCTCTCTCAGGTTTCAGTTGTGAGCTTCTAGGTATTTCAGTTTTGCAACTGAAAATAAATCCTGAGCAGCCAACCAGTGTTTCGTCTGCTTCCATCAGTACAACCACATGTGGCACACACTAAAAACATGCCCCCTTAGCCATGCTCTAGCAGAGCCCATCCAGAAATTGTTCACAGAAAAACTCCTGAATCATTTTTTTTGGGGGGGAAAAGGCCAAGATTTTTCTTTCTCTTCATGACCAATTCATGCAAAGTATGAAAAACAGTAAAATTCATCAGAGAAGCTATTCACTGTGAACTGAATGCTCATCTTTATTCAGAACATCACTGAAACTGGGAAAATTTACTCACTGACTCATCCCCAGCTGCTGGTGTCAGCTCCTTTTCTCTGCTACATTTCTCAACACAACGTTCAAAGTAACTTGGTGCAGTATGTTAACAACAGCAGCAGCAGCCAAACAGTCTTGCACACCTTGGAAAGGTAAGAAGAGATAAGATTGCAGATAGCATCACTCAGCAAGGAGCCTGACCTGCTCCTGGTGAAATATGTGCCCTCCAGCTCTTTTCAGACAGGGCTGAGGAGTACTGAGCAAACAACTCTTGACACCAGAGTAAGGAAACCTTTGAGTTTCATTGTGTTTCTAATTAACGCATAGGGATGCTTAAAATGAATAGAAAAGTTGTTGTAGGGCTCCAGCTCCCCTTATTTGGGTGTCCTACTGTATTCTCGTCAGATTTAGAATCCTAAATTATGTTGTTTATTTATTTTATGATGCTCTGAAGAGCTCTCTCATTTCCTTTGGCTTTTCTTTATGAAGTTCCGTGATCAGCTTTTGTGCAAGAATTTCAGCAATAATGACTGTGGCCCCGGGCATTTCCTGGATTAACAACAGACTGGAAGAGTTCTGCCTCAACGCATTAACTCCAAGAAGGTTTAAATTCTCCAGGAAGCCCCCAGTGCCAGAGGAGTTACTGTGAAGGAGATTCAGTGGGATACTTTAGTCAACAGCAACAAAGCAAACTTCCTTTTATCCCTCACCAACGTAGGAGGAAATATTAATTTGAATGGGCTGATGACGATGATTGGAGTCTTTCAGAGGGATTTAGCAGCCGCTAGCAGGAAGCACAGCAGGAAATTTCTCTTTTGCCACACAGTATGCATCAGAACCAGAGCGAGTTAGAAACCAGGTTTTCCAACTCCCTAAGAAATTAATGATTTGAGGTGGAAATTAGGGAAATAGCAGATTTAGCTTCTAAAGGAAGCACCTTGTTTGACACTGTTACTGTGGTTTCACACAGGAGCTATTGGGTGACTCGTTTTTCTCATTTCACTTTAGATTTTATCTCCAGTTCAAACTATTTGGTCTCCGACAGTGGAGCTCAGCGTATCCCCACTGGAGCCTTTGGCCATGCTAAACCAAGAGAAATATAATGCCACAAAGTGTTTAATCCCCTATGTTCCCCCTGTCAAACATCTACACCACTCAAATCACACACAAAACTCACATTTTGTTTCAACAAACCGTTCCTAATTAAAAGGAGCAAGTCACGCTTACGTGTGTTCATCAAAATTAATGATACTGTTGTATAAATGCAAGCACTGAAGTTACCTTCAAATAAGGTGTATTGTTTGCAAATTATTGTGAGCTGTGGCAGAAGTTGATCTTTTTGCTAACGCCACGGTTTGAACCAGAACTTTACTAAAAATTAAAGCACAAGGGCCTTGAATACATAGAATAACTAAGAACATGTGTATGTTAAAGCCAGTTCAGCAGCACTGGTGAAACTAAGACACGTGCCAGTTTCCTTTTCTGATTCCAGCCCTGTACGAGGCGCAGTGAGATCAAGTATGACGGTGCTTCCTACAGGGAGCGTTCAACAAGTAACATCTGTCTCCTACAAAGTAAGAAATAAGGATGTTGTGAAAAGATTAGCATTTCATTAGCTGACAGCTTGTTCCTGTCTCTACAGAAACTCTTTCTTCAGCGATCTCAGCATTTTATGCTTTTTGTAAGCGCTAGAGAGAGTCGCAAACGCTTTCCCTTCTCAAGGTCAGACACATACACTACTGGCAATGTCTCTTTTTGGTCCTGCCCAAGCTGAGGAGAGGACTGTGTGCCACTGCGGCACTGGGGCAGGCTCCACCACCCCACAGGCAGCACCTGAAGCAGGCGGGAGTTAAATCTCAGCCAGAATTCCATCTCCTGCAATGGACTCTGGCTACACTTCCCACTTGGAAACTACAGACTGCAGCCAATTTTAAAGGAATCTACATTCCTGAACATATTTTACTTTGGAACCAGAGATGAAGAGAGAGAAAAAGGGACTGAGTTGTGCAAAGCTCCAACTCTGTGATTTAAATGTGTTTTGGAGCATTTGGGATAAGGCGGCAAATTCTAATGAAGGGTGGAGGAGTCTCTTCATCTTCCCCATAAAGGCTCCATTGCAGTTACTGACTGTAGGAAACATCTGAAACGAGTAAAAGAAAATATTAAAAGAAGCAGAACTTTACATACCACTTTATCAATATATTTCCAAAACCCCGGTTTTATTATTTGCACGTAAATAAGTAAAGAATCCACTGCTCATTTTGTTGCTTTTTTAATATTCAACTGTGAGCAATGTCCTTTTACACACAGCCCCTGTTTGGGCTGAGGAAACAGGACCTGGACAAGGGAAGAGATGATGGAGAACAGGAGTAACTGAAAAACAGACCAGGGAAACAGTTTTATAGCTTTGTGCTTAAAGATTAAACAATAATGGAATGATCAAGGTATCAGAATGATTCAATTTTGAAATTTCTGATCCAGGTTTCCAGTTCCAGTCACCTACTAACAGCCAGGAATAAGTGTACGGCCTGAGTTCTGTACTGACGGCTGTCAATAAGATCTGTACCAAGCCCTTCATTGTGAGAGAAACCTCTTGGGGAGTACATAAGAAAGGAACTCAGTGTCTATGTATTTAAAGCCACAAAAGTCTGCAGACGTAACTGCAAAAAGAAAATAATTTGCCGAGTCATTGTCCATGAAGTAGAGATCCAAGTGGCTTAAACACCAGGCTCCTGGTGGCTGAGAGGTTTTGGAGCAACCCCAAATTGTCCAGGCCCACTGGCCCTGACCAGCCCAGTACTTAGGAAGGCCAAGATCTTTTACGTTATTCTCTGAATTTTAGTTGTTAGCTCAACAACTGTGCTTCATTAGCCAACTTAGCCAAGAGCTTCAAACAGAACAGTGTTTGTTTATAGTCTCAGGCTACAAAATGCTGACACAGAGTCAAGCTTTTTAATGTTTGCACATGTTTAAAATAAAAGTTTTCCCCTTGTTCCTCTTGTGTTCTCAGTGGTCTATTAATTTCTAAGGAAAACGAGCATCTTCACTTAGAGGGATCTGCCCATTCTTTCTATAGAAAGGGAAAAAAAATTCACAGCCCAATAAAGCATAAATTTTATTTTCACATATGATGCAATTACTTCATCCAGAGCTGCTTGTTTGCCAAAGAGCTCCAAACACAAACACAATCCTTGGTAACTCCTGACACACCATGAAAAGCAGGGTTTAGATAGTCTGCATTCATCCCAGAGGTGGACTCAGAGCCTGAACTGCCGTCTGAGGCGTGTGGTTACCACCTCAGCTGGCTTTCACTAATCCAGCTGCATTTCCACCCTGGAAATCAAAGCCACATATTTGACAGACAGAGAGCTGGGGCTGCTCAGCCTGGAGAAGAGAAGGCTCCAGGGAGACCTTAGAGCAGCCTTCCAGGATCTGAAGGGAGCTACAGGAGAGCAGGAGAGGGACTCTTGGTCAGGAAGTGTAGTGATAGGACAAGGGGTAACGGTCTTAAATTGGAAAAGGAAAGATTTAGATGAGATCCTAGAAAGAACTTCTTTCCTGTGAGGGTGGTGAGGCACTGGAACAGGTTGCCCAGAGAAGTTGTGGATGCCCCATCCCTGGAAGTGATTAAGATCAGGCTGGATGGGGCTTGGAGCAACCTGGTCTGGTGGGAGGTGTCCCTGCCCAGGGCAGGGGGGTTGGAACTGGATGATCTCTGAGGTCCCTTCCAACTCTAACCATTCTATAATAACCTGCGCAGAGACTAAAATTACTCAGCAGATGTTTTTCAGTGCTTTTTTTCTCCCTGTGTCGATACACCTCATGGAAAACAGATTCATCAAGTAACGTCAGAGAGCACCAAGAAGATGAGTGAAAGAGAAACTCATCCTCTCTTGGTTTCTCAATAAACCCAGGCCAAGAGGAGCAATACCTTACTGTTGACTTGTCCTAAGCTATCTATACACATTGTGGGCTGCAGTACTTAGAAACACTGACATCATTCTGTAAAATGGACTGCAATGTAGATTTTTAATTAGGTAGATGATTTAACCTACATTATTTTTTTAAGTACACCAAGGCAAATCAGCACAAAACAGGTTTTTATTATAAACTACTCCACACTAGCAGGACTCTGTGCATAATATTTAATCTCTCCAGCACTTTTTAAATGATGACTTCTAGCTGTGACCAAATCTGGTTTTATTTGGATTTGCCAATTACACCTTTCTGTGTTGTACCTGCAATCTCACATGCATGTGAAATGGATCTTTAAAAGCAGAACAGAACACCAGGGATCATCCACAGGTGACCCACAGATCTCAGTAAAGTGGTATCCCCTCATTTTCTTCCCCACATTTTCCTCATCAGATGCAACTTCTTCCTTCCAAAAAACCTTCTCTTTCTGAGGAAGGCCTCAGATGAATCAAGCAGCACATCCCACACATCCCAAACAGGATCTTGGAGGCAGGAAAAGACGCAAATTCCTGTGGGAAGGACTGTCCTTACCTCTGTCAGGCTCCAGGCCACATTTAAACCCAGTAACCTCAGTACACAATCCATGGGAGGGGAAACCCTTACAGTGCTAAAACCCAACATTATAAGACTTCAGAGATGAAACAGGTTGACGTACTGACTAGTGACATGGCTTAGAGATGAGCTGTTGTTTTTTATCAGTTAGGCTGATGGTTGGACTAGATGATCCTAAAGGTCTCTTCCAACCCAGACAATTCTATGAAACATGGTGTAAGACACAGATGAACTCCAGAATAACATGCTTTCTGATGACACCTATGAGATGAAAGCTTCTGTGCTTAGCACCAGCTGCATTTCTAGAAGGTCTAGAAGCTGCTTCTCTGCTTTCCACCCTCCCTTGCCCCCAGTTCCCTCAGCAGCAAGAGGAAAGGGAGCAACGTGTGGGACTACACAGAATGGTACAGCACATTCTTGGCAGTGGCCAGGCACCACCCAGCAAGGAATGCATCTTTCTTAATCATGGGAGAGGTGCACTTTGCACTTGCTGCTTCTCGCAGTCAACAAACACTCTCTGTTAACTGCCAGCTGTTTCCTCCTCCCTGTGAGACATCAGTTTTCACGTAGGACAAGGGCCGGGCAGGGGCAAGGGGCGAACCATTGCTCCCCTCTACCATACACTGGAAATAAGGGGGTCAAAATCTGGCTTCTGGTGTGGCTTTGCCATTCCATATAAACCTGCAATGAAAAGGAAGAGGAGTGCAGGGAAGATGGGGTCTATGTGACTACAGCAGAGTGATCGACAGGTATTTTTGCAGTGTCCACAAACCAAGATGAAAACCAGAAATTCTCATCATGTCAGATAGGGGAGTCCTTCATAAAATTTGAAGAAAATGTACCTCTTTCCAACACAGGAGCCCTCTGGATGGCGACCAACCCAACTAGCCCAAGCTGCAGGCACCTAAGATGCACTTTTTGCTTTGGAGGATTTTCTAGTGCTTTCTGCAGAAGAGACAGAAAGCTTTTGGAGGCCTAAGATTGTACCCATGAGACTGATGCTCAGCACTGGTGCATGGGAGAATGCTCTTCTGTAAGGGCAGTGCAATGAAGTGCTGCTGTGCCAGGGGAGCTCCAAAGCTGCTGAGAGAAGCACCAGCTCTGAGCCATCCTGCCTTCGGCAAGGATTAGGACCACCTAAAGAGTTTATTGGCAAGGTTGCTTTTAGGGAGGAGTTGTTTGTTTTTAAATTCAAGTGAAATGCACTGCAACCACGTTATAATGAAAGACTGTCTATCTGTCAAAAGACAACATAAATCCTCTTGGGATCACAAGCTTTCTAGGCAATTTGTTACAAAAACCTTCATATAAAATCTGTGAATATTCAGCTTTCAGCAACAGGGAAGTACCATCCACACGCTTCAGGTTAGGACCACTCTCTTTAATCTTCTTGTCTCACCCAGATCGCACCAGGCTGAGGCTGTGTTGTGCCTGCAGCTGTGACCACGGGCTGACTCTGCCATTGTGACACTGTCCCATACTGATAAAAACACCAGTAACCCAGCTGCTGGGCAGACAGAAGTAACTGGTGCAGCTACAGCCTCCTACGGCACTAAGCAATGTCGTCTGTGTCCAGCTGGCCACCTGTAGCTCTTCCTTAGGAGGATTTCTCTGTTTCACTACTGTTTTTCCTCTCTGAGCCTCTTAAGTCTTCTCCGTTTGCCACCTGCACACATTACACCTATTTTTCTTGACCCTTTTTTCCTTGTTTCCCCTCAAATTCTCTCTCTCCCATACATTTTGGGAACTCTTGAGCATAAAAACCCCTCTCTCTGTTAGGACACCAAGCAAGTACCCAGTGTGCCCACAATGACTGATGCTGCAATTCCCGGCCACCGCACTGCTCCTACGTTATATGTGTTTCCCCCGTGCCCTTTATCAGTCTTAAAACCCCTTTTTTGCGGGTCAGCTCGCTGACTCAGCAAAGCTGCTGATCTCAGTTAGGACTCCCAGTGTTCACTGTATTATTCCAAGTGCTTTTAACAGCACTATTAACCCTGAGCTCATGTTCAGCAGGTATTGAAGGTCTGGAAGAGGAGATCTTGTAGAGTGTTGGCAACACCAGCGCATGCCGTGTCTGCGGTGCACAATTCCTGTTTGCAACCACCTTGAGCCAATGGATGAAATCAAAGTAATACAATGCTGGCATTGAATTGGTGCAATTGGAAAAGCTTCTATTCCTGTGGGGTGGCTCACTGACTTTTATATGACTTTTAATCTCCAGCCTCTGCACACAGACTGACTAGCACTACAAGCCAATGAATAATATTTCAAGGACTTGAGAGAACATGGAAATCTGAGTTAACAGTTTCATGAATTCATAATGATACTAAGATGACTTACAGCATATGAAACATAAAGCAAAACTGCCTGGCGTAGCTCAACCATTTGTTATTTAAAGCTAATCACTTTTCCACACCATCATCTGTTAAAGTAATGATTAGTGCAACTCTGTGCACTTGCTTTGTGGATTAAAGTCATTTAGTGAGGAAGTAATAATGAATATGGAAAGAAGTGAAAAGAAGCCTTCTCAATACCATTTTGCTTTCCATCTTCTCTTCCTCTCTACAAATTTTCCCATATTATAGTTGCTCAGTTTCCTAGGAGTGGGGAAGTTGTTCCGCTACTTCCAGCTTTCCAAAGCTTTCTGTCAATTTGCATTTATGACACAAAAAGCTTAATGACATCAATTGTGACCGAGAGTCGGCGATTAAAAAAAAAAAAAAAGTTATTTTGCAGACATCTGTACATTGGGGCTGGCACATAAAAACCAGAAGTAAATGAGAAAAATACATTGGCATTTAAACACAGAAAGTTACGTTAAGTCCCAGGGGTCAACATCTGGCTTCACACAAAATCACCTCAAGATCAGCAAGAGCCCAAATTGCCCAGTTCCCTGCCAGCAACATATAGATCCAACCCGAACAGAAACAGTACCCACAGGTAAAACTTTCTACACATTATTTCCACGGAACAGTTCCAAAACACTTCATATGTTTAAGAAGTCAATTAAATTTGATATGTTTGCTTGACATCCAATGATATTTGCCACAAAGAAAGGCTCAACATTTTTAACTCTTGATGTAATATTTTCACAACCCAGTCCAATTTATGAAAACAAGTCACACATTGACCTTGTGAACTCTGTGTCCAGCACCATCCATTACCAACTCTGTTGGAAAAATGCAAGTGATCTGAAATCTCACAAATCAATCAGCAATTAAACAAACGATGATTGATTATAACTACAATCATGGCTCCACAAATGCTCAGCCTCTCATAATTTCCCCCATTCCAATGCATCCACTTTTTTAGCAACTAATTTCTGACTTTAAATTCTGACTCTGTGTGTGTCAGACTGACCTGATGCTAATTAGAATGACTTCAAGTTGCGGACACCTTCCCTTCAATACGGCCATAAATTTAAATCCCAGCAGTCTAACTCACAATAATCTCTTTATGCATATCTGGAAAATCTTCTCGATGCCTCAGGAACTGTTTTGGCTGCTAGCATGAGGCTTTGTTCCCACATATAAAGCTCTGTGCACACGACTGAGGTCATCTTCATTTCATACACATCTCTCGCTCAGATTACTTTTTCCTTCCTTTGTCACCCCAGATAAACAAATGGGAACCTCACACATCACCTTTACAGAATGGTATTTTTTCAAGTAGGATCCAAGCTAGCATGCAATTTATATATATATATATATGTATGTTTGTATGTATGTATGTATTTTTAACCATTTTATCAAGGTTCTTTTTCATTTAATGGCAGTAATCTTCATTTACCAGAGCTGGTGCTGTACAAATCCCCCTCCCAATCCTTCTTCCCCATAAAAGAAAAGATTATGTCATTTTTCCTGTTTTATGACAAAAATGCATTCATTTTCTTTTTGTAACTGGCAGGATTTGAGGAAACTAGGGTAGAGGGATAATGACAAAAGATAAGAAGGCGGTGGGGCTAAGGTCCCCTGGGCTCCTCCAGCGGGGAGGGACAGACTGCTCCAGACAGACAACAAGGCAAAACATTCAAACTGAATTCCTGCTCCATGTCACTCTGCCAAGTGAAGGTTGCCAATACTTGTGCCAAAAGCTTTCGCAGGTGCCAAGTCACATCAGCGCCCTAGCCAAAGGGAGGGGATGCTGCAGGCATGACTCCTGCACGGGAGGTGCCAACAAATTCCCTGGAGCTGGATGGATGGAGCAGGACAGCCAGGTCCTGCCATGACCCCCTAGCGCTGAACCCATGGCCGGTGCCTGGCTGCAGTCCCAGTGACAGAGCCCTGTGCAAGCCCAGGGCTGCAGGGGACTCCGGGGCCACTGCCTGGATCTGCTGCAGGGCAACCCATGTCTCTCCTTCACCAGTGGACAGAGCCAAAAGATGGAGAGATGGCCCTCTCAGTGCTGACTTCACCATTTGCGAGGAGAGTTACCCCCAGGAGACTTGGCTCAGCTAACTCCAGCTCACAGGTATGAGAGTAGTGAGGCAGTTATGATTTACTTCCACATAGTTACGAGTTTATCTCAGCAGGCCTTAAAAAAAACCAACCAACCAAACAAAACA
>VZRU01020543.1:117356-160273 GCA_013398155.1 Pedionomus torquatus | reverse complement strand
AACCAAACAAACAAAAAAACCCCGAGGCAAGCCTTATGTCCTATAAGATCCAGAGGATCACACTTTCTACAGCTTAATCTAATGCTGTGAAAAATGAAGATCAGCCTCATCTCACAGGACATGGCTCTTGAATGACATTCCACAGCATTACATTTGTAAGTAAGTCAGAATTAGAAACAACCAAAGGTCAAAAAAGTGATGCCCTGGCAAGAAGCCAACAAAACATAAGAACTCTGTGCATTGCTAAATTTCTTTCTGACTTCCTTAAAAATGGATAAGGATATTCATGAAAAATGCCCCACATTTTAATTACTATTCTACGTTTCTTTACAAATACCTGAGAACATGCAGTGGCAAATACACCCATGTCCGTAAAACTGATGGAGCAGCAATTATTTACCTTTTTCTATTACCCTGATACAATACTCCTTTGTTTCCTCTTTCTTTTGTTCATAGGATTTCACAAACTGTGCTTGACAGAAGCCAACCATTTACCTGTAAGGACTGATGCTGTTTATCACAACATAGGACCCAAATTAAGTCATTTTTTGTGCATTAATTGTTCATAGGAAGACCAGCCTTAACACTGTACTGACAGCTGAAGCAGAGAGACCGAGTACATCTTCATTCACCTTACTCTCTAATTTGTAAGCCTCGTGGCAGTGTTAAGCCTTGTGTGATGCAAAGCTGTTTGCTTTGTCAGACTGTAAGAAGACAGAGCTGTATTTCACTTTTTCTTTCCAGAAGAGCCTGGGTAAACAGCCTTACGTTTGACCCTGCTGAAGTGTAAGCAATCCCTGCAGCCCTTTGCAGGCCTCCCTGTTCTCAACACTCCCTCCCGGAACCACGGAATTGTCAGAGTTGGAAGAAATAGCAGAAATCTCTATCACAGAGGAAATAGCTCTGTTCGGCTTTGTCCTCTCAAAACTAGGTGTGCTAATCACAGAATCATGGAGTCATCATGGTTGAAAAGGACTTCTGAGATCACCCAGTCCAACCATACACACACAAAAAACCCTACAATCTTGGCCACTAAAGCATGCCTTCCAGTGCCACATCTACACACTTCTTAAATACCTCCAGGGATGGTGACTCCACCACCTCTCTGGGCAGGCCCATTTCAGTGCCTGATCACACTCTGAGTAAAGTAATTCTTCCTTGTATCTAATCTGAACCTCCCTTGCCCCAACTTCAGACCATTTCCTCTGGTCCTGACATTATTCACTAGGGAGAAGAGGCCAATAGCTTTCAGATAGCTGTAGTGGGCAATAAGGTCTCCCCTCAGCCTCCTCTTCTCCAAACTAGCCATGTCCAGTTCCCTCACCCTCTCCTCATAGGACTTATTCTCCGGACCCCTCATCAGCTGGGTGGCTCTCCCTCCTTAGAAGCCGTCCTCTCCTCTCCTCCCAAGTGGGAGGATTCTCCATCAAACCTCTCAGCCTGTAAGAAGACAAGGGCAGAATCATCCCTGCACATCAGTGGACCCTGCAATAAACTGCTTTACTTGGGTGCAGATGTGGTACAACCACAAAGCTTTCATGTCACTGAGCAAAGCAGCCCCATATTCACTTATGTCATATTTCTCTTTACACATATTCAAGTGCTCTTTTTGATTACAACAGGTGACATTTCACTAGTGACACTGCAGGATCAGGATTCGCGCTGCACTGCAGCTCTGCTGTGCAAGAGGCTTTCTCAGAACACAGACTCATGTCAAAAGTACAAGTCCAGTGATGAACAAGTTCAAAATCATTACAATAAATGTAACTCCCTCAAAAATAAATATACTCTTAAATTTTCTTACATGACAGTTTCTGCAAGTTGCAAAAACAATGACAAAAGCAACATACAGAGATATTCATAGAGTTGGGAATTGTTTAGGGATTCATTCATTCTGGCTGACCAATTCCATCAAGCATCAAATACACAGTAAAAGAAATACCTCTAAAGTAAAAGAGAAAATTTCTAATTCTTCTTTTAGCTGATGGGGCTAAAGCTCCATCAAATCAAGCTCCATTAAAACCAGTAGAAACTACCACAACATCCTGCTACCTAACCAAGAGAGAACAATTTCCATTTGTAAAAACACAGCCCTCAAGTGACATCCCAAAGTTTTAGAGTGATAGGGAAACCTGTTTATATGCTCATTAAAAGCCAATTCAAAAATAAATTTCTCATTCTGTTGAACCAAATTACTAGCAAACAGCTGGTAAATGCTACTAAATAAATTTTTGCAAGCCTCAGACTCGGAATTTCTTGACTGTATGCATAATAAATACCAAGAGCTTGAGGCAATACAATATGCAAGAGGACTGAATCATTTTTTGGCCATATGAAGAGGAGATAATTTTAAAAATTTTACGTAATCTCAACAAACTGACAGTTGAGGTAACCACCTCAAATGACAGATATATCTAAAGAACCATATGAAGCTTGGCACTGTCCCAAAACTTCTCTTTATCATCATTCATTGAGTGAAAACTATTGTCCGTGTGCAGTTTTTAACACTAGAACTTGTTTTCAGTACGGAAAAAAAACCTTTATCACAAAAAAGACATTGAGATGTTGGAGCGGGTCCAGAGAAGAGCAGCAGAATTGGTGAGGGGTCTGGAGGGGAAGCCTCATGAGGAGCAGCTGAGGGAGCTGGGGGGCTTCAGCCTGCAGAAAAGGAGGCTGAGGGGAGACCTTCTTGCTTTCTACAACTCCCTGAAGTATGTAGCCACGGGAGCAGTCTCTGCTCCCAAGGAACAGACAAGGAGACAAAAGGAAAAGGTCTCAAGTTGTGCCAGGGGAGGTTCAGATTGGATACCAGGACAAATGTTTACACAGAAAAGGTTCTTAAGCCTTGGAATGGGCTGCCCAGGGAAGAGGTTGAGGCACCATCCCTGGAGGGATTTAAAAGCCAGGTTGACATAGTACTCAGTGACACAGGGTTAGTGATGGATTGCTGTTCTTTATCAGAGTTAGATCAGTGGTTGGACTAGATCATCTCAAAGGTCCCTTCCAACCTAGAAAATTCTGTGATTCTATAAGACCCTAGGAAGCTTAAATAACTGTCAGTAATACAAAGAGTGAGAAAGTTGAAGACGATGTGCTATCACAAATCAGATATACATTTTGCAGTAAAGATGAGAAGAGGGTAATTACAAGTAGTACAATGGGAGTGACAACTCAGGGTGTATGACAAAAGCCCTAGCAAAGCATTTATTCACTACACCGCACTGTATATTAAACATCAGATTCCATTGTGCTCACAGGAGGATGAGGATGACTTAAAAAAGGAGAATAAAGTTTACCTGTGCAACTCAGTGCTACTCATGAGTTGGACCAGTAACCCAGACCAACATGCAGGAGAAATACTGAGAGGAAGAGGAAAGACTCATTAGAGCAAAAGGCTTGACCTTCCTCCTCGCACACATCCCCATCACCCACAGGACTCCTGCCAGAAACTTTTGGTGTTGCTGCAGGATCAAAAATTTCCTGTGACTTTAAAGTAACAGCAGAGATAAAATCTTAACTGCGTATTTCCAGCCAGGGAATTGTAAAAGGAGTTACACCCTTATGGCACCTGCCCCCTCTACTCCTTTAGCCTGAATCACAAAGTGAGAGTCACAAAAGGTTCTGCTGTGCACCACTGTATCACACACACAACACAAACATCACCCAAGACCTGCCCAAAGCTGGACCACAGCCCTGAGGGCTCTGAATTTACATGTGCTGGAACATCCTACACGGAGGCCATGTAACATATAGCCCTCTAAGCCATATATTCAACAAGGACTTCTCTGAGTCCTGTGGATTTGCTTCTTGGTACACCATCCATCAATTAGCTTTCTTAAAACTTTACATTTACCTATAAACTTCAACAAGAGAATCTCAAACCTGGTAACAAAGGCGGCAGCTCACAGGCACAGAACTCCCTACAGACCTGTGTGCCACCTTTCTCTTTTAACTCCTTGAAGTGAAGCTCAATCGAAGCTACGGGATGCACAGATCACATTGGGAATTTATTATATCGGCAAACTACTCACAGAAAATCTGGAAGAAAGCAAGATTTGTAGATTTGTTCCCATTCTAGACAGAGGTAAGGACTCAGAGGCATACATTTTTGCAATCTAAGCTTCCAGCTGCAGATTCAACACTTGAGACAACCTGAAAACATGTAATGTGAATTTTTAGCCTAAAACTTTCTGAAAACTTGAGGTAAATTTAAAAGTACAGCAGCACCATCCATTTGCAAGCTGGAAGAAGAATGAAGCCCTTAGTGAGGCATACATTTCCACAGCACAATGGCAACGAGAGAAGATGCTGATGATAAAGAAGCTGAGTCAGATGAGGAACAGACAGCTTGAGAGCATCTGCAAAGCAGAATGGATGCAAACTCTGCTGTGGTGAGTCACCAGAGACATGCAGGAAATGAGGATTACTCAAAACAGGGACAATTATCAGAGCAACATAATGTTTTTTAATGGGAAATTAATGTTTTATTCAAGTGATGTTTGCTAGATGTAATTCCTTGTATCCAAGCAAGTCTAGAACTCCAGCTCCACCTTTGAGATTTGGAGATGATTTTCTGCTCAGTTATGAACTCCCCCAACTGCACAAACCTCTCAAACAACAGCCTGTGCCTTTTCCCAATCTGGGAAGCTGAATGGTATGAATTGGATTTATCATACGTAATATGATATAGACGTGGATGAATGGGTGCTTTTTTTTAATAGATAAAAGCTCTTTGGGAACAAACATTTATCCCAGTATATGGTATAAAAGATAAATAAACACTAGAAAGCCTTCCATAGATTTTGAGAAAGACCAAACCACAAAAAATATTCAGCTCCAGCCTTCTTCAGAAATGTAAACAGTTTAAGGCGGCTGGTTGTTGTCCCCAGCCTGCAAGTAATTAAGCACTAATTCTCTACCACCTACTGAACAAGAAATTGGAGAGGAAATACGACACAATGCGAAGTATGCACTTTTCAGGCCAGGCTCAACTGGTGTGCTCTGTGTATCTTCATCATCTTCACTGGATCAGAGCTGATTTGCACTCCCTGTCTCAAGCAGGAGAGATGAAATGAGAAATCTCCCAAGGCAGAACCGTAGACATTTTCCTCAAAGTGAGGGATTTCCAGCGCTGGCTGAATTTGTCCCGATACATCCAATGCCACCCACAAAGCAGGAGAGGGCGAAACATTTTCCATTCCCTTACGTGAGAGTCACTTGTGATAACCAAATCCTTGAAAAGACCTTCATATATTTCAGCTAAACATTTTCCACTTTATTTGCAGATTCTTTTTCACTGAAAGAAGATGAAAGGCTTAGTTGCCTTATCTGTAATTAGACACACATTTGCCATACATTCCTGGGACAAATAAACTGAATTTACCTTAACAGGATGCTTTTATCCAGCTGAACTACTTTAAATTTGCTGCTGCTTTGTTGCACAGTAACATTTAAAAAATAAAAATCAAAACCAGTCCCAGGAAAGCAGAACTCCAAGGCATTTTTCTGAGCTCTGCAGACCTCCTGGGGAAAAAAAAAAAAAAAAGGAGGAAAACGTTTGAAGCATGAAGGATTTTTCCTTTCCCAGAGTCTCCAGGCCCATGTGAACCCTTGCTGGAGCTGCTGGGTGACGTCAAACACATCCTCACCCTCTGTGGCGCAGCTGAATCACCCACTGTGGCAGCACAGGCTCCAGCTTTGCTTCTCAAACCCACTCAGGTCCAAGTTTTGCTTTGGCGGACAGAGGAAAAGCTTGGTCCAGACCTCTATTTTCAATTTAGACAAGTATCTATAGCAACTCTGATACTATTTTAAACCATTCCTATTTAGCCGCCTCCAGGCTGAAAGCAAAATAGGAAAAAATACCAAGCCCACCCCCACCCCCAACTCCTCCAACAGCTCAGAGGGCAGGACAAAGTAGGAGGTACCTGTCTGCTAATCTCCCTTCCCAGAAATTTCAACAAGGCTCCATTTTTCCTCTTCAGGGATTTCAGTGGGCCTGAGCAAAAGAAATGTCTTCATTTGGTTCTCGTACTCCAAATTTGACTGGCTCCTCTTCAGTTTCTCCTTGCTGCAGTGATCTTCCCATTAAGGTGCTCCAGGTGCACACAAGGAGATGGGTTTGGAAAGATGGCTGCCCCCAGCCTCCTGGCCACCCCACCATGGCCCTGCCACCACACTGCCCACAGATCACAATGGCTGCGATGTACACGTTAGAATTCTTTTATTTGCTGTTTACATGGTGGGTTTGGGTTTGTTTTCAAACCCTTGAGATTGAGTTTTTCTTTTTAAGGAAGGCTGCGTGGCTCTCCCACTTCTTTTATTTTTAAATCTTTTAAATGAAAAGGGATGTTTTTGGGCAGCCGCATGACTCTGGGAGATGGAACCTTACAAATAACCTCAAATATCAGATGATTTGAAAGATGTTGTAGGACTTGGCACTCCTTCCTTAATTTTGTAGGTGATGTCCAAGCATTACCATGCTGGAAAGCATTTATTAGTCTCCTTTACAAGCATGTTTGGCAACTTGACCAGCAACTTTACCACATACTAGATTTTCACCCTTCCTTGTCCTGCTGCAAGAAATGTTGCAGTAAAATGGGAAAGCAGGTGAATTTGTTTACAGAATCTTGCTATCAAGCTATAGTTGGAAATGCATTTGCTGTGTTGGGTTGGGTTTCCAAACCAAGACCGACTTTGCATCTCTTTGAGGATTTTCTGAGCCTTGAGGCTCAGCCCAGCTACCCAGCAATGGCTCCCCATTTCAGTAAGGATACCCTGCAGCATGGCTTGATCTCCAGCTACCAAACTCATGGCTTTTAAGGGATGTGAATAAAATTACCACTTCATCACATGCTGAGTCTTTACATCGAGCTAGCAAACATTCCGATAGCATTATACAGACCTGTGGAGTAGTTTTCCCACTTAGAAACTCCTGCTTACAAAACTATTTTTTTGTAGCACTGGCCATCACTAAGAGATCCCCCTGCTTGACAGACTGGTTTGGAGAACATGGATTTCAGTGTCAGACTGAGGTGGTTTCTTTAAGCATGCACAAGGAGTTAAAAGTTGCTCAGCAGTTTGAAAGTGAGTAACCAAGTCTTACTACCAGGGATTAAGAAAGGAAGAGGGCAAACAAGATAAAGGCATTCTCCAGTCCCATCACACAGCTGCCCAGCACAGCTGGAAGCTACTTTGCACCTGGTTTAAGGCATTTGATATCAACAGTCACACAGCATCTGTAACCAGTGCTGGCTGGATTCAGGCATTCCTCCTGCGTCCTCTCTGTGTGCAACTTCTGTAATGAACACCAACTTTAAATTCTATGCTACAGCTCAGCCCGCACATCTATGCATGCAGGTGCAGAAGTCTCCTTAGCCTCCACCGGCTGCACACACAGGTGAGCCCTGAAACTAGTCCACAGAAGCCCACATCTTCTCCTAATTAGATGAAGACAGGGCATAAATGAAGCTTGAACTTTACCTTTTCAGTCCCATGAGAGGCAGTGCTGAACAAACCTGTGCTGTACCACTGGAACTAGCAGAGCAGCAGAGGAGACAGGTTACGAAAGCAGATAACACGCTTCTCATTCTTGGGAGAATACACAGATACCCTCAGTACTGAGTGTGCCACGGGCCTATGACACCGGTCCTCTTAATACCCATTGCTAACTTGCATCCTTCTTCCACTGCACCAACATTTGCTCCTTCTTATTTGTCATCAGCTTTCACAATATTCAGGTTCTGAAGAACCTGAAGCAGATTCAAGCAGCAGAAGAAAAATCTCAGCAAGGTGGCAGCAAACAGCCAGCCAAAACAAACAAGACAGCTTTAGAAAACTTCTCAAGTTCATCTTTGAGAATGGAATCAATCCCCATTTCAGCAGTGTGGTCCTCTGGCCTTCCAGGAAATGAATTTACTCTTTAATCTCACAGCATTTATATATTTTCATTTCTTGCCACCAAAGAATATAAAATACAGAAGTGCTGCAAGGATTTCTTCACTAGTACCAGGACCTACCTGTGTTGCAATTGCACCTACATAAGGCAGGACTTGCTCCAAGAGCTGCAGTATTCTGACCTAGTATGAAGGCAGTACACCAGGCCAATTCTCATACTAACATATTTATAGGATAGTGCAATTACTCTGGGTTTATAGAGTAGCAAAATAATTAATTGGTCTCTAATACCTGAAAGGCAGAGCTATATTCAGCTACAGAATTGACCATAATCCAGACACTTGGGGTCAGGAGCATGGTTAACTCCCAGGGGTAGTCAGGACTTTTCCATTTCAGGTTTGAAACACAGCAGCATAAACCTCGGTTCTGTTAAACCAGCATGGATCAGAAAAGCAGATTCATCCATCAGCACCAGCTCTTTTTCCCTCAAGGAATGTGGTTCATGATGCCAGATCCTTCCCACTGGTTGGGGGATGAGGGACTCATTCCTGACCCTCAGCCCCATGTCCTGCCGTGGGCTCAGTCACTGCAATGATTGCATCTCCACAAGCATCCATTTCCCAGACATTCAATTTGTGGAGTTTACAAACAGACAGCCAAATGGCTATAATAATTTGTTTATATAATGATTACAGGTTTTAGGAGCTATTTCTTTACTATACATTAACTGTAAGATCTAGGAGAGGAATTTGCATCTGGCCAAAAAATGTAACAGACAAATAAAGGTTTGTGACTGCAAAGAAAGACTTGTGAAGTCAGACCAGCTATTGTACATTCATGTGAGGCGTAAGGAGTTCTTTCTTAACGATAGCATTTAATTTTTAGAATTTCTAAGGCTTACCTGTTGCCCTTTACCATTTTATAGCAAATAGGAGGAAGCAATATGGTTAAACTGAGTGTATACCTTCCTGGAACTAACGGGATTAATGTGGCATTGACAGGACATGATTTGACCTTCAAAGTCTTTTTTCAAGACATAATACTGACTCCATTTAAAAGCTGAATAACAGGGAGCAATCCCTCTGAAATACCAGGGTCAGATTTCAAGACTGTGTAAATCTACTCACCATACCAAAACGGGACGTTAATATTACCTAATAAAGGTCAGATCCCCTTGTTTGAAGGAGTCCAGACCAACAGTGGTGCTGATGAAGCGTTCCACCTTTGAAGTCACGGCCATTCCCTTACAGACGAGCTGTTTGCTTTGCCAGACTCTGCTGCCATTCTGCAAGGTCAGTACTCACCCACGAGAGAACAGGGAACCAGCACTGAAGGTTAAAGGATGCTTAGTTTCAGCTCCAAAGTGTTAAACTCATTTAGCCATAGTGCAGGAGTGTAAAGATAGAGTGAGGCTAAACTGGCCCGTCTGCTTCATGCCAGAATTTGCAGCATACCAATTCTTTACACTGAAAAGCAAACGTAACCAGCTGACTACAAAAGCTCTTACTCATTTTAACTGGTTGGTTAAATTCACAAAGAATAAGAAAAGCAGAAGTGTAACTCTTTTTTTAATCTAAACTGGTTATTTTTCACCTAACAGCATCTCTGCCCATCCCACAGTGGATTCTCGGCCATGTCACAGTGTAAACCCGCTCTTCTTGTCCCCAGAGCCAAGCACAAAGAAGAAAGAGTGCAAACATCATGAGGAAAATTGCTTCCCGTGGCCATAGGCCAAACAAGGTAAAAGCCCGTATTTCAAGAACCTATGTAAAGCACATTCATTAGTTCAAAGCAACACCCCAAACTCCGAGACCAGAGCACAAGATGTGGAACGTCTCCATATTTATCTCCCATCTCACTTCCAGATACAAGCAAAATCACAATTTGCTTGCAAGCACAATCAATCCCAGCCGATTGAAACTGAACATTTATGTCACTTCCTAATGTAAAACCCAGTCATCACCCATGTTTGCTGTACTTTTCTTTTGATTTCAGTGCCATGAGTTTAGACAATGCTTATCAACTCTGATCCAGAACCAGGAAAAGTACAAATTTTATCATTAATACACGAGACATTACTTAAGTGTATGTTATCTTCAATCAAAACAGTTCCTCAGAGTAAATCTCTTACAAAATCATTTGGCTAGAATACTGTAGGTTTGAATCTGGAACTGAAAACAACTAGTAGTTTCAAGCAAGGCAATTCCAACCCAAGGAAAATTAATGCACATTGCAGAGGAAGAATCCTTGGATAAGAAGGAGAACCATGCTAATCTTCAGCTGCTTATAGGCTATGAACAAGGTGTTTTATAGGGGTAGCTGAAGAATTAAAGTTGGGTCTACTTGAGCATTAGACAGAAACAGCCATCCACCAAAAGCCTGATAGCCAAATACTGACAGCATTTTGGCAGCTGTTGGGTGGGTGTAAGGCTTTTCACGCCACCCAGCACATAACGGATTGACCTAATACTCTTAAAAAGTCCTCCTCCCAGTCATTGCTCAGAATTATTATTTTAAAAACAACAACAACAACAAAATCCCAAACTTGTTAAACACCATTAGTATAGCTGAAAGGTTCCCATTCTGCTTACTCAATGCAAAAGACCTCTTTAACCTTATGGAAAGAGTCATAAGAAAGGAAGTAAGAAACATAGTAAGACAAATTTTCTTTAAACAGGTATGTTTTCATTAATGAACTTTACTTTTTAAATGACAAACTAGACAAGTTTGAACACAAGTCTTCTACAAAACCCATCCTCCCAAAATACAATGCCTGTGTCAGGCACACCAGGCTGCCCGGGCTAGCGAGAGAAGGTGACATGCTTTTCATTTCAGTGTTTGCTTTTCAGGAAATTCTCACCCCAACTCAAGCAAGGTTTATGTTTCTGGAATTTCTTTTGCATGTGCCATGTGCTATTGGCTCACAGTAGGTTTGGTATTAAGAATAATAAATCTACGGTACAAACAACTGACAGCAAAATATAATTGCTTCCCGAGTCCCTGTAGAATGTCTCAGTCAGAAGACGAACATGAGGCACTTTTGATGCTTTGCTTCATACAAGATGTATAACTCCATAATATTAATCAATTTAACTTGTGCTCAGAAAATTATTCCAGTAAGTAGCACATACAATGTCTTTCAAAACCCAGACAGAAACTAACATATAAATAGTGAGAGGTGAGAAGAAAAGGAAACTGAAGTATAGCCAGATGTTCTTGTTGCAAGAGCTCATTCATTTTGTTCTCAATCCTGTTCCCTGCATAGGAGCCAGCTCCAGTCAAACCCCAGCTCCCCTGCTCCAAACACAGCTGATGGTCTTGCTCCCAAGGAACAGAAGGAGGTGAGTGCTATTACAGCTCCATGCCAGCCCTCACACGTTGCTAGTGAGCTTATTGCTCACAAAAATACACCAAAAGCACCTCAGTGACTTGCTAAGACCAGAATATATTGTGTAAAATTAGCATAAAAAATCACAGACTATGTATGATATCCATGGCAAATGCCTTTTTTTCCATCTAGTACTTTTCTGTCCCTTTTCCACAGTCCTCACTGATGATCCAGTACCAAGCACGCACTTGTCTTTTCAGTTTATTTGGGTTTAGGTAACTTGTTGACCTCCCTAACATCACTGCAGGCACATCTTCCTCCTGCGGCTCTCCCAGAGGAGTTCCTGTACTGGTCCTCAGTGTCTGGTGGCTCACACCAGGCTGCAGTGTCCCCATTATGGGCCACAAAGACCCTGTGCTAGGCTGCAGAATCCTCATGCTGGGCCACAAAGACCCCGCGCTAGACTCCAGAGTCCCTGTGCGGGGCTGCAGCTACCCACAGTCAGGGGCTGTCACTCCATCTCCAATCTGCAGCCATTAGCACACTCCAAAGTGCAGACGTCAGGAAAAAGGACATGTTGACTGCAACGCCACAAAAGTTGGCTCCTTGAAGGCCAAGGGGAGGAGGAGACACAAAGCAAATGAGGAGGGGGAAAATCCACACTGGCATCCAGCAACAGCCAATAAAAGCAGGAAAGGTAAAGGTGCAGGAGAGAACATGCAAATTCTTCTTTTTGAGGTAAGTTTTCTACACAGGGACTTCATACAAAATAAAGCTTATCCTAAACACTGACCTTACATATCTGTAAGATGTGTCCAATTTCATATGAGATGTGCCCAATTGCATATCCCTGAGATGTGCCAGAGAGATGTGATTCTATGATTCTGTCAATTCAAATAACCTTACTGGAAAGGTGTACAACACTATACAGTCACATTCCTTGTGCAGTGCAGGTCACTGGAGATGCAAGCAGTATCATGAATAGGAACTGTAAGACCACAAGGTTCCATTTGACAATTTTCAGTAGTTTCTTTCAAGGTGCGTATTATACACAAAGCAACAGTTCGCAAGAGCATCAATTTTCATAACATCTTTTAAAAGTTACTGATGTAAATCCTCCCCTTTTATGCAACTGTTATACTACTAAAAGCCCTGAGTTGCCGGAGCCATAAACATTTATTTTAGTACTTGGTAATTCAAAACTATGGTCAAACAACCGTTTTGAATGTAATCAGCATCCCAATGGTTCACAAAAGCAAGCAGCATTCACAGCAAGGAGGAATTACTGTTCTGTGTGGTTTTTCTAAATGGCTTCTTTTTTGGGAATTAACGGGTTGAACAAGTTGCAGGCAGATGCCCCCACCCACTCCTGCTCCCCAGGCTGTCTGCAGGGAGCAGCTGCCTCCCTGTGACACCCCACAGCACCCGCCTCAGCGCTTGCCACCGGGTAATGGGGTACTCCATCACTATCAGCCTGTCCCAGCCATAGGAGCAAAATCCAGTAATTCCACCAGACTGGAAAGAACTGCAGACCCAGAGGCTCTGTAATATCGCAGCTTGCAGATTCCTTCATGGCAATGTGCTTGGTCAGTCGCAGCCCCTCCAGGTGTCGTACGAGTGCATACTCTGGGGGGGTGACCGCAGCTCCCTGTCCCCACAGACAGAGACAGAAGAGGGAAAAATGCACAGAGGAAGCTTTGCTGGCCCTAAAGAGCGCATGCTCATTTTTAGCTTGGACTTTAGCTCAGCACCAACCCCACCAGTGCTTTGGGCTGGTGACTTAGGACTTTTTGGTGGCTTTGGAAGAGAACTGGTCACCTCAGGCACAGCACAGAGACTGGAAACAGTCAATAAAACATAAAACCCGCTCACACATAAAGGTATGTTTATAAAATTCCAATTACGTTGGCTTGTTTCCTAAGAATCCGTAAGAGATAAGAGATACTGCTCGCTGTGAGGCCCGGGGTAATGAAATTACAAATCCTTCCATGAGTAAGCATATACTAGAAAGCTACACTTATTTGGCCTACATATTTGAAACTGTTCAAAAGGTTATTGTCTCAAAAAATTTGGATCAGAAATGACTACTTATATTTGCCTTTCTCTAACAAGGAGCTATATTCAGGGTTGTTTGCAATTCCGATGCAAATACTACAAACACTACTGCAAAGGAGTCTTATTTAAATTCTGTTTTGTCAAAGAGTATCAAGCGTGCATACCAAAACAATACTCTCACACATACACTATAAATAACCAGCAAATGCAATCCCTTGAGAAACCAGGTGAGCCCAACAGCCTTTTCTTTTCAAGCAGTTAATTAATTTGTACAAGAAAACTCCCATCTTATTTCCATAGTTTGTCTCCAGCCTGTTTTAATTTCAGAATCAAGATCAAATGTTCTTGTTGCAAACCATGGGTGGAGCTAACTTTTCACAAACAATGATGTTTACCTCTACAAAACAGGTATAGGGGATGGGTTTCCAAAAATATTTTGATGTCATCATAGTTAGCTGCTCAACTCCAGTTGAATTTACTACTTCAACATCTAAGATTTAAACTATCTTGGTAACTAGGTCCAAGTTAAGGATAAATCCATCAAGTTAAGGATTAAAACCTTGGCCTGTGTCCAGCATTACTGTGAAAACCTGTCCCACGCAGACATTGGATTTTGGGCTTTCCTGCTCCAGGGCAGGATGAGACACCGACACAGGCACAGCCGACATACACTCCCTGGCCAGGTGAGAATGGTTCATCCCCTTTCACTTCTTCACACACTCGCTGCACCTCCCCTTGGTGCCAACACTTAACACAATGGATTTTCTTATAAAAGCCTTCTCCAGCCAACTGCACGAGTTGTCACACAACTGTCCTTGTGCTGCAGCAAAAGGAACTCAGTGTTTACAACGTGCTATAGGGGGCTGGGAAATCAGAGTACACCACAACAACACACTAGACACTGGGAGAAAGCACTTGCTCTTCAGAGTGTATTGAATGAAGGCAAGACTAGCAAGATCTGAAGGAACACAGATGTTTGTCCCACCTCATACTGCTCATTGTACCTGCCTGCCATGTTTCCCAGTGATTCATAGCCTTATCCATAAAATCACAATGTTACCTTCATTTTATGGGCAACTAAGGAAGACAGAGAGCCACCTCCTCAAACATCTCTAATTACTTGACTGGCGGGTACTGGGGCTTAAAAAGAAAAGACCTCAAGACATAAGTATTTCTGCAAGTTGTTTAGGCTCTTAGAAATCTGTATGCATCTGATTATGACAGGTTTTGCAGACAATTTTTAGCAAAGCATGGCACTGAAATGGAGCATTCTGCATACCTGGCTTGTGCTTGCACCATTTCACAGACCTTCACGTCTTTAAGAAAAGCTATTTTCTCTATCAAAAGATCACAAGGTCCTGGTTCAATATACTCTTCAAAATACTCTTATTTTGAGTATTAGGACCAAAATATCACCATAAAAGCCAGATAAAAAGTATTGGTAACCAGGTGCTCATGACCTTTGATTAATATCTCCATTTTAGCAAGGAGATGCACAGGATGGATGGAAGAAGGTCTGCGGTGAGGGGGGGTTGAGCTCACCAGGGGAATTCCTGGAAAGAAAGAGAAATGCTCCAAATTCAGAGCCCACAGCTTTGAGAGGCACCCTGAAGCCCAGCCAGCTAGAAAACCAGCAGCAGTGGTCTGACCTGAAGGAGGTCCCAGAACACAAAGAGTCAAGCAGCAGTCATGCAGCAACATGACCAGAGATCTGCGAGACACAAACAACAAAACATCAACATTGGCCCGAAAAGTACACTCCTGGGTAGGGCAAGGCTGGATACTCAAAGCTCAGCTGCTGCTGACGTGCCCAGACCAGCAGGTCAGACCAGCCCTCCTGATCCCTGCTCAAATTCCTCCTGGGGACTAGCCAAAGCACTTCATATGGGCCAAATGTTGCATCCACTGGAAGGAAGAACTTTGGAAATGGAAAGCCAGGCCACAGGTAGTCCAGTGCTTAGAGATTTGAGACCTTTGTTTACTGTTTATTTCAGAGGCTGCAAAATGTGTGAATGTATGCTGGGGCAGGCTTTGGTTTCCTTTCCACCCTTTGCTCACAAATTCATGACACAAGCAGTGTTTAGCACACACACACTCAAAATTAAAGGTCTTGCTAAAATGGAAAGTGCCAATAGGGCCCATCCACCACAAGTGGTTCCCTTCCCCTTGCTGCCCAACCTCAGCACCTCCTTGTCTGTTTAGATACAGGAAGGAAGACAAAAAGACAGGGATACACAACTGTGGTGACTACTGCACCAAATCCCACATGCAGGGGGGCAGGCTCAGCCATGCTTCATCTCTGCTCAAGCACAAACTTGAAATGACAAGTCTAGGTTGGCAGTGGCCCCATAGCCCAAACCTGACAGCTGGTCCAAAAGAGGTCCCTGCACAAGCTGCAAGAGGTCCCATAGCTCAAACCTGCCAGCTGGGACCAAGAGAGGACCCAGCTTCACCACCAACTGGGCCTGTAGAGCTGGGCGAGCCATAGGCTCTGGGGTCAGAGCACTCAGGGAAGCAAGGGAAGGGGTACAGGAAGGGTTTGTGTGTCAAAAGCTGTGAGAGGATTGGCCCCTCAAGTGCCATACATGGTATTTTTTAATAAGGAGAGAGGTTTCCCTTCCATCAAACTGCTGTAGTTTTTCTTTTTCCTCCTAAACTGCATCCAGCTACCTAGTAAGGTATGAAAGCAGTTTTTGCCAGAACACCTATTCTGTGTTTCTCTCTGTTGTGGTTTCAGCCAAATTTACCAAAACCAGAGTGACAAATGTCCCCCTCTTCCCTCTTTGGGAAAAAGAGAGGAGAGGAAGAAATTAAAGAGATTCAAGAGTTTAGTTAATTAGAAGAGGCCTAGCTAAGAAAGTAAAATTGTAAAACAGAAAATTAGTTCATTTTACCTCAAACAAGGACACTCTCTTAAAATGCTGCTTCATTTTTTTTGCTATTTTATTCCTCCTCTTTCTATAAGTATCCCATTCATGCTACCGTCTTCTATAATCTTACTCCAAACTGGAGCTACCGAAGAGACAACTGGACACTGTTACCCAGGACTGTGATCATGCTGATTCACACTCACGGGCGCAGAGACTTTTTATCCCTGCACTCTACTCTCCTCAGGTTAATTTTTATTTCTCAATTATTGTGGTTTGTGTTGTTACTTTTTGGGATCACTTGTAGGTTGTAATAGTGTATTTCACAAATTGTTTTGAAATTGCAATAGTGTATTTCAGTAGGTCATGAGGTTGCTGCAGAAGGCTGTTCTTCAGTCTGCATTGAGGAGTAGGCTCTCCCAGCCCCGCAGAGCTGGTGCTGCGGTTCCCAGCCTGCAAGGGGAGAAACCAGCTCCCCACAGTTACCAATTGGCCAGTGAGTTTGCAGCAGCGCCCATGTCTATGACTGCTCCCTCCCTGGGGGCAACGTGCTGCCCCAAAGAGCCACCAGCGCAGGCCTGGCCTCACACAGCACCTTGAAAACCAGTAAAATGCCTGGCTCAGAAAAGCTCAGAGCAGTCAAAAAAAGGAGGGGGGGAAATTCCCTAAACAAATGGCAATTTACAAAATCACAGAATGATACGGAGTTGGAAGGAGCCTCTGGAGATCATCTAGTCCAACTCCCCTGCCAAAGAAAGGTCACTCAGAGCAGGTTGCACAAGAACTTGTCCAGGAGGGTTTGAAAGCCTCCAGAGACAGAGACTCTACCACCTCTCTGGGCAGACTCTCCCAGGGCTCTGCCATGCTCAAAGTAAAGAAGTTCCTCATAGTCCTGAGGAGAAGGACTTGGGAGTGCTCATGGATAAGAAGCTCAACATGAGCTGGAAGTGTCCTGGGCTGCATCAAAAGAAGTGCAGGAGGTGATTCTGCCCCTCTACTCTGCACTCGTGGGACCCCACCTGGAGTACTGTGTCCAGCTCTGGAGTCCTCAACATAGAAAGGACTTAGGACCTGTTGGAATGGGTCCAGCAGAGGGCCACAAAGATGATTAGAGGGATGGAGCACCTCTCCTATGAGGACATACTGAAGGAGCTGGGGCTGTTCAACCTGGAGAAGACAAGGCTCCGGGAAGACCTAGAGTACCCTTCCAGTATCTGAAGGGAGCTACAGGAGAGCAGGAGAGGGACTCTTTGTCAGGGAGTGTAGTGATAGGACAAGGGAAAACGGTTTTAAACTGGAAGAGGGGAGATTCAGATTGGATATTAGGAAGAAATTCTTTGCTGTGAGGGTGGTGAGGCACTGGAACAGGTTGCCCAGAGAAGCTGTGGATGCCCCATCCCTGGAAGTGTTTAAGGCCAGGCTGGATTGGGCTTTGAGCAACCTGGTCTGGTGGGAAGTGTCCCTGCCCATGGCAGGAGGGTTGGAAGGCAATAATCTTTCAGGTCCCTTCCAACTCTAACCATTCTATGATTCTACATTTAGATGGAAATTCTTATATAGAAGTTTGTGCCCATTTCCTCTTCTCCTGTCCCAGGGCACCACTAAAAAAATACTGGCCCCATCCTCCTGTATTTCTAGGTATTGATCAGATTCCCCCTCAGGTTTCTCTTCTCCAGACTAAAAAGCCCCAAGTCCCTCAGCCTTTCCTTGTAAGAGAGATGCTCCAGGGCCCCTCATCATCTTTGTGGTCCTCTCCTGTACTCTCTCCAGCAGTTCCCTCTTCTTCCTGAACTGGGGAGCACAAAACTGGACCCAGTGCTCCAGATGCCTCACCAGGGCAAAGTAGAGGAGGAGGATGATGACCTGCTGGCCCCACTCCTCTTGATGCACCCCAGGATGCCATTGGGCTTCGTGGCCACAAAGGGCCCATTGCTGCTCACGGTCATCCTGCTGTCCACCAAGACTCCAGGTCTTTTTCCTCAGAGCTGCTCTCCAGCAGGTCACCCCCAACCTGTCCTGGTGCAGGGGTTACTTGTCCCCAGATGCAGCACCCTACACTTGACCTTGTTGAATTTCATCAGGTTCCTCTCTGCCCAACTCTCCAGCCTGTCCAGATCTTGCTGGATGGCGGCACAGCCTTTTGCTATGTCAGCCACTCCTCCCAGTTTGGTATCATCAGGAAACTTGCTGAGGGTACATTCCATTCCTTCATCCAAGTCACTGACGAAAATATTGAAGAGGACTGGACCCAGTACTGACCCTGGGTCACTGCTGTCCAGAGCGAAGATGCAACGATGATGATCTTAGCTGGCTGCTGCTGTGAAATACAGTGCAGTATTACATCTCAGATGTGCTCGTCTCTAACAATAGCAGCATTTTAGACGCTGAGTTACTTCCATCCCTGGGCTGGGCACGGCTCAGCACATGCCCAGGGCAGCCTCTTCTCCCAGGAACCAGCCTGCACCTTGGCCAGAACGGAACCTGTGTGTCCCAGGCTCACAGGATCATCCAGAAACACAGACAAAAAAACAAGTGCAAAAGGAGAAAGAGAATCAAAACAAAAAATTAACCTTTCCTGAGCATCAAAGTACTCCACAGTGTTTCCATCCTTAGATTACATTTGAGATTTGGGAGATGAAAACTCAGCTACATATAAAACCAGAGTGAGATACATAAAATACAAGTTACAAAGCCGAGTTTTTAACCAAAGGCATCAGGGTTCCAACCACAGCTGCGTCCTGGTGCCAGGACACAGCTAATAGGAAGAACAAACACAATAGCCATCTAAGTTGGGCTGAACTTTTAGGGGCAGCAAATGTTTCTGTTAAACCTCCTCTGCTTTTCTAAACTCCAGAGAAAAAGATGAAAAAAAAAAAAATCTCATAAATATGTAGAATGTCCCTACAGTCACAAAAAGTGACTTGGGAGCCTAGATAAATCCATGTTCTCAGGAAAAAAATAATTTAAAAAAAGCAATTAAGATTGAAATCTTAATAATTATTATAAACGCAATTAAGATTGAAATCTTAATAACCGTGTTGACAATTTCAAGGAAGGAAAACCCAAAATAGAGAAGATCTGTCTGCATAGACAGACTGATAAGAAAAACAGGAAAATTTCATGAAGTGCATGAAACCACAAACAATCCACTACCTCAGCCCACCTCTCTGAGGCAGCCACTGCTGGAAAGGCACAGCCACCTCCAGCATCCATCTTCCCCGTACACTGCGACCCTCTGCCATCACACTGTGGCCAAAATACCCTCCCCGAGCTGTGGGGAACCACCTCTGCACCCCACAGCACCCTGCTGAGAGCTGCCGGGACAAAAATCTGTGCTTCTGGGAGCCAAGGGTCAGGGCAGGGAGCCACCAGCAGCTGGGGAGCACCTACATGTACCCTAGAGAGCTGGACAGGACCTGGACGTTCAGGTACCTGGAAGCCTCATCAGGAAACAGGCAAAAGGACTTAAGGGTTTTAAAAATTAGAGAATTGATGCAGTTTATATCATGAAGTTATGTGGCAATTTTGGTAGATTACACCATTTTATTGCTAGAAATACATGTACAGACTTTATGTTTTCATTCTATAGCTGAAAGCAAAATTAATTAAATTAATTTTATTTATTTATATAATTAATTAATTAAATTAAATTTTCTTTCAAGTCTGACTAATATCTTCACTCACCCCCTCTCACTGGCTCAGGAGTCACCAAAATGACAGAAGATGTGTGTGTTTTAGTACTTAGAACATACGGATCTACTCGCATGGGTCACAGCCACATCAATTAAAACAACAAAAAAACAACATGTGAAAATCCAGCAATTTCTAGGCTCAAGTACTGGCCCTCGCCATGTCAAGGAAGATTCCTGATTGTTGGAGAAGGTTCTGTATTTCCTTTATGGCCTGTACAGATCTGTTTCAGATCTGTTTCCACCAATTATTTCTCATGGGAATAGTGGAGCAGACTATGACTGTCTGGCTGTGGGGTGACGCACGGGGTGCAGTGACACTGGCACTTGCTCCCAGGACATCCAACATCTCACAGAATCAGAGAATTGTCATGGTTGGAAAGGACCTCTGAGATCACCCAGTCTAACCATACACATACAAAAAAAAACCCTAGAGCCTCAGCCACTAGAGCATGCCCTGAAGTGCCACATCTACACATTTCTTAAATACCTCCAGGGATGGTGACTCCACCACCCCTCTGAGCCGGCCGTTCCAGTGCCTGACCACCCTCTCAGTCAAGTAATTCTTCTTAATATTTAATCTAAACCTCCCCTACTGCAACTTCAGACCATTTCCTCTGGTCCTGTCACAATTCCCTTGGGAGAAGAGGCCAACCCCCACCTCTCTACAACCTCCTTTCAGGTAGCTGTAGAGGGCAATTAGGTCTCCCCTCAGCCTCCTCTTCTCCAAACCAATGCCCAGTTCCCTCAGCCTCTCCTCACAGGACTTGTTCTCTAGACCCCTCACCAGCTTGGTGGCTCTCCCCTAGACATGCTCCAGCACCTCAATGTCCTTCTTGTAGCAAGGGGCAAGAGAGTTCTCTCCATGGGCCAGAGAACCTGAGAGCTGCATTGTCTACTGCCAGAGTGTGCTGTGCTCCCCAGGGCTAGTTATCTTCATTTCTACTTCTATAATATTTAAAGGAAATTATACATATATAGATAGATAGATAGATATGTCTCAGCTAAGGCAAAAAATGTCATCCAGTGACTTCCAAGCCTGTTCCCATAGGCTAGACAATTCATGCCTGACATAACATCCATCACATTTGATCCTCTAACAGCAGGGATCCCAACATAATCCAGATCCAACCAGATCTGACTCAGCCAAGTAGTTCCCAGGAATCACAGGCTAGAAATCACCGAAGAGGACTCTAAAATGTAGTAGTTAGCTCTGCTGCTATGAGAGTTGGGGTTGCTGCTATCTCTGTTGAGAGAGCTGGGGGTGTTCAGCCTGGAGAAGGCTCCAGGGAGACCTTAGAACAGTCTTGCATTACCTAAATGGGGCTGCAGGGACTCATGATCAGGGAGTGGAGCAATAGGGCAAAGGAGAACAGTTTTAAACTGGAAGAGGGGAGACTGGAGACCTCAGGAAGAAATTCTTTACTGTAAGGGTGGTGAGACTCTAGCCCAGGTTGCCCAACAAAGCTGTGGCTGCCCCATCCCTGGAGGGGTACAAGGCCAGGCTGGATGGGGCTTTGAGCAACCTGGTCTGCTGGGAGGTGTCCCTGCCCAGGGCAGGGGGATTGCAACTTTAAGGTCCCTTCCAACTTGAATCATTCTTTGATTCTAAACACTTTTACCCCAACAGGCTTTCTTAAAACCTCTCACTGAAAATTTCTGGATGGTCTACCCACCTTTCCTCTTTGAGAGACAGAAAAAAAAAAAAAAAAAAAAAAAAAAACAACCACAAAACCCACGCAATTTAATTTTAAATAGATTGTTTTTAAGTTACATCAGAAAAGAGGTTATTAGTCCTAACTCAGAGTCATATATTATGCACATCCTCATGCACAGCTCAGGTCAGATTTTGTGCCACGCTGCAACAAATGTAAGGGAAGAGCTTTGAGCTGAAGCGGCATGTTAATACTAACCAGCATAAAATTTGACTATAGGTGAAGCCAGTGCACAATGCAGGCAGATGCTTTTTGCCACTGGCATTTGCAGAGAGCAGATGGAGATGTCCTCTTATTCCAGTTACACATACTGGAAGGCAGGAATCAAGTTCACTGCTTCCCTAGGATAATCAGCCAGTCCCCCTGGATTGATTTATCTTTGACATAATGAAAGGAGCTAGAACAGGCATCCATGAAGAAGAAGGTGGCATAGAGGTAAGGCTTGGAGCACATTAACGATCTATTAAATTTGAAAGTCTATACTTGCTAAAGGCATGGCTCTGTATGGTATGTGTGCTGACTGAACACTTTTTCAAGTCAAGGCATTACATTCAGAGACACTGCCTGGTTTACTCCTATGATACAGTGAGGGTTTTCAGGTAAGGCCAGTTTCTAGAGCATTGTTTTGGTGAAATCAAGAAGTTAAGGTCTGACTCAGATTATAGTTGCCATCACTAATTGTGAGGTCAATAAAAACATTTATTTACAATAAAAAAGTAAGTGGAAGACAAAGGCTACTATCTCCATCCATGGACCTCGTACATCTTTTGTATGACTGTAAACAGTCATGAGGTGCTGTTTGTGTTGGGGCCTAGAGTCTCAGCTCCTGATCTGCTCTCCTCCTATCTCCCTTAAACTTCTTAAGTTTACAGACTAGGCTACCTAGATAACCCAGGAAGAAATACCACCATCTAGGGAATAATCAGTATTCTCTACTCAGACTGCAAGTGCTATACGTCCGAGTCTCATGAGAACATTTTGTGCCACATCTTGAAAAAGGAGATATTACTCTTGATTTGATGAAAAATGAATTGGAAATATGAGCTGTGCATGTGCTAATTTATAGCGATGAAGTTTGCATTCATTACAGTAACGAGCATTGCATAAAGGGTATAATCAACATTCCCTGCAGATGTCAAGAGGAATCCAGAGGCAGCGAGGAATTATATACACTTGCCACAGTTGATCATAAACATCATAAACTTCCACCCCCCAAAAAACACAAAGCAAGAGGCGGTCCTTTTTCTCCCTACTAGTCCTCAGGGGTATTTGAGTGTATCTATCAAGTTCTTGCACTAACAAGCTCAGACAGACTTTCAACCATAGGATAAATATTACAACAAGTGCTGTAAATATTTTTCTAGTAGAAGCACAACACTTTCACTTCCTCCCCAGCAAAAACAAAAGCTACAAAAGTGATTACATTCAGTTGGTAACTGAAGAATCCAAGCAGATAACTAATTAAGTCCTTTTGTGTAGAGTAAGCTGTTTCTCTAACATCACACTAAAAATTAGAAGTGAAAATGGAAGGAAAAGGCTGGACAAATCCTTTAACAAATCATCATCTGAAATAATAAAATACCAGAAAACACCGTCCACAGTCTGCAAAAGCAAAGCAAGGTAGGCAAGAGTGAAATGGTATCTATTAGGTCAAATGAAACACAGACCATCTTGTGAAAGACATGAAAGAAGGTAACCGAAGGTCTGTTTGATTTCATGCCCATGTAGAGCAGTTAGAAGAACAAAAGAGGGGATATGCAGCAAGGTTCTGATGAGTAAATGCTCTCTAGACATCTACACTGGAAGCAGCTCTTACCTTCTGGCAACCTGGGGTTAGCGTGGATGGAGTTGGGGTCCCCATCCTCCTCGGGATGGTACCGATAAAGCGTCTGCGACTGCTTTTGGGGTGACTGGCTGCGGTCCTCCTTCAGAGCAACAGGGGGAAAAGTTGTTGCACTGAACTTTACCTTGGGGAAAGTATTTCCCTCGGAGAAAGCATTTCCCTCATGCGTTTTATGGGAAGATTTTGACCAACTTGGCTCTGTTAAATTCCCCTCTTCAAAGCCTAGGGACATGCTGTTCCCCGGGTCTTCCTTTCTGGCATGCTTTTTTATTTTAGAGTGGGGGACTCTTTCTTGCTCATGCCTCTCCTTGTCCGCTGGCTTCCCCTTTGGTCTCCTCTCTGGTTCCTCCAGGTGCTTGGGTGTCTCAGTGGTGGCCGTTGTTTGCTCCAGAAGAGTACTGGTCGTTACTGGTGCTTCCTTCTGCGTCACTTGGTGGAGGGACGCTGCAGTGGTGCGAGGCACCCTCTTTCTCTCACTTCTTTCTGTGGCACTACGAACTTCAGAGGGGACCATAGCCATCAGTGTGGTAAGTGGCACAGCCGTTTCCTCAGTGTATGGATCAGCCGGAGCTGAAGCTGAAGGAGCAATGCTGGCTGGTAGGTAGTCATAATCCTCATTTTGCTCTTGGCTGATGCTCTCTTGCTCTAGGTGGGACGAATAACTCCTGTATTTTTTTGGAGACTCCACCTGGGTGTTGTCTCCTTCTGGTGCCTCCTGGTCATAGCTGTAGGGATCGTCATAGTGCCTCTCTGGTTCGCTGTCATCAGCATCTATCGGACTTGCAGTGTTTAAGGCAAACGCGTTGCAGTCTGGAAGCTGGTAGCACATCAGCTCACCACCAGCGTTCGGGCAATGGCAAACCTTGCAGGGGGGCATGTGGAAAGTGTGCCCCGCCACATACTTCTGGCCCTCGTGGAGGCAACCTATTCTCCCACACTGAGGACAGCCATCAGCTGGCACCACCGTGTCGATGCAGTTGGGGGGCAGCTCTGGGCACAGCATGAACTGACAGCTGATCTTCCCACCTCCCTTAGGGCACGAGCACTCAGTGCTTCCAAAGTCCACAAAGTAGGACTGTCCTTCGGGCACTTTGCCGTTGATGAAGCCCACGTTTACACAGTCGTAGTACTGGTAACCTTCGCAGGTGCAGCCATGCTGTAGGCAGGTGGCACAGCACTCGCCGGGCTCCAGCTCATCCTCGATGCAGTTGTCCAGGGGCTGGCACTCGGCGCCCGTGCAGTCCCTCTGCGCACGGGAAATGCCGGTACACAGCAGCACGAGGAGGATGGCATTCAAACAGCTCAACTGCCAGCTCTGGTACACACCCATAGTCTTCCCAAGCAAATACAGCTTCACTCCAAACTTGCACATTTAATATTTTGGGTTTTTTTCCTAGAAGGCTGTAGATTCAGCTCGGAATCTTCAGTTTTTTCCCAAGTTACCTTTTCTCATAGATCCTAGAGTTATGAAAAAAAAAAAATCTGTTAAAGACTATACTCAGCACATACCCTGTTAAACATTAGAGGTCTTTAAAAGTTGGGACAAAATCCAACATCTGGAAACCCAAGCACAAAATTAATCATAATGTCTTCCAAGCACTGTAGGCACTAAGTTTGGAGTTTCATGCTTCCCCCCATCCCTGTTCTGAAAAAGAAAGAAGGACAAAGAAAAAAAAAAGGTTGTGATGGGTCTCTTTTTTGAATCTGTTCACAAAATGTACATCTATTTCAATTAAAAATGGCCTTTATACTTCAATGGCTTTTTGTTAATCTTTCTAGCTAAAAAGAGAAAGATTTTTTTGGCAGATAAGAAGTAAATACACAGTTCTCCCTCTGCAGATGTAAGTCTAAGATAAGTATTCTTTATGTTTTAATTACAAAGACCTGAACCCTCAAGATCTTTCTTAGACAAAACTTAGCCTTGAGACGTGAGAATTTGTCTGTATACATGTTAACTCAAAATAAGAGGCTTTTTTTTCTGCCTCCTTCCCTCACTTAGCAGTCTTTTGCACTTCAGCCTTCAGCATTAACAGTCTTTTTTCTTTTTGCCCCGGCAGTGCTAAAATAGAGCTTCTTTGTATATTGTGGCTACTGTGTGGTTAAACATCGTATTAGCTATCCTGTAATACATATTAGAGGCTGGATCCTCAGCTCACAGAAGTTGGCTCAGCTCCACAGCAGGCCTGTGGTGCACAGAGGGATCCGCTCTGACTTCACTGGAGTTACAACTATATGTGCTTTGGAGGTTTACACCAATGGAGGACAGGCCACTAATGCTTTATAGGGAATTACTACACTATGAACGGGAAAAAAAAAAGTACACATACTTATAAAAGAGTTGGCACAATAACACTTCGCTAAAATGCATTCAGGAAAAGAAGGTTGTTAGCTTTTCATTTGCTAAACCCCTTGACCCTAGAAGAGCTTAAGAGTTAAAGCAAATCAGCTGTTGTCCTTTAGATCAAAAGCACGCTCAAAAAGCTACACAGTCAACACGGAAAAGCAGTTAGAACAGAAAAATGTTTGCCTATAGAATTTTATAGAATTAGCGATCTGATTATTTTTCCAGAACCCCTCCCATCATCACAAAATAAAGACCCTAAAACATTTATCTAGGGGGCAAAAACGTAGCCACACCACCAAGAACAATAAACCACACACGCAACAGGAATCCTGCCAGAGAACTCATTCAGAAAGATTACTTCTCCCATTCAAGCCAGGCTCCCAAGGAGTCTGCTTCGGCACCGCTGGAACACGGCCAGGCCGTGGGAAAAGCGTGCCTGTTCTGATAAGATATGGACAAACTGTGCTAAGAATTTCCACGGTTCTGCCCTGGAATTTGAATTACTTCAGTACATTGAAGGGAGGTAGAATTCTTACAAATGTAGGTTTTCTACTACTAATTTAAGCATGTTAGTTGAGTGTGCTCAAGGACACTGACTGAAGGAAAACTAAAATTGTCAGCATAATAACGGCTTGGAAGGATCTCACTTTTTCAGAACTTCTCTCAAAATTAGGGTATTTTGTACGAAAGAGGATTTTCAATATGTGACACTGAGATTAATTCTTCAGAATCCAGCCTGGGAATTAATAATGTATCCTACATTCAGTAGCTTTTTCAGGTAATCCAAATTTGTAATTATTACAAATTGGTAGCTGGGAAATAATGAAAGAAAGGGCAATTAAAGATAAGTTGCTTCTGCAAGGGTCCCACAGCAGGATTTTGTCACCATCCCCTCCAATTGGTATCTCCTGACTTTGACGCTTGAGTGCATGGAAGTCCTTTGGACAAACTGTGCTTGCCAGAGCACTGCCAGTGGCAGCTAAGCACTGCCCTCACCCATCTCAGTGCCTCCCACGTTCAGAAAGCCCTGGGACCCTGATATGGGACATTTGGGTGTCACCACCATGACATGGTCTGGCCATGAAGGTAGGGCGCAGCATTGCCTTGGTAATCAGCATCCAGGGGCCACATAAAAGGCACCCACTTTATATCCAAACAGCACCTGCCTGCAGTCAACCCCTGCTGTCCTGGTGCAGCACAGCCCCTGGGGAAAATGTGACAATGGGAGGAGGACACCCTGTGAACAGTCTTGGCCTTGAGCATCCGAGTACTGTGTCCAGCTCTGGAGTCCTACGCATAGAAAAGAAATGAACCTGTTGTAACAGGTCCAGTGGAGGGCCAAGAAAATGCTCAAGAGGGATGAAGCACCTCTCCTATGAAGACAGGCTGTTCAGCCTGGAGAAGGAAAGGCTCCAGGGAGACCTTACAGCAGCCTTCCAGGACCTGAAGGGAGCTCCAGGAGAGCTGGAGGAAGCAGAGTGATAGGACAAGGGAGAACAGTTTTAAACTGGAAGAGGGGAGTTTTAGATGAAATATTAGGAAGAAATTCTTTCCTGTGACGGTCTGATCTTTAAGGTCCCTTCCAACTCTAACCTTTCTTACACTTCTTACTTCTCAGGCATAAATCTGAATCCCCAAAAACAAGCCCCCAAATAACCTAGTATCCTGAAGGAAGAAGCAGAAACCCAGTCACACCTTATACCCAGCGTGCCTAGAAGTTCAAATCACAGCTGAAAGTTTACCATGGGACAGTCCTGTTTTTATGACAGGAGCTGCTCAACTGCCCTCCTTTGTAGGGCTACCTCGTCCCCTCCTTATCTCCACCCCCTTTCCGTCCAAGGGCTTGTCCAGGTCACCTCCAGTTTCTCCTCTGTTCCTATCCTTACTCCCTAGCCCACAGAGAGGCTCATGGAGCTCATGGCCCCTCTCCCACAAGCCCTGGCCCTGCTCCCAGCCTCTCACACTTTCTGCTCAGTGCCTTACTCAGTCCCTCTGTGCCTTTTCTCTTTTGATCGCTTCCACATTCCTCAACATTTGGTTTCTCAAGCTACCAACCTCAAGCTGATAAGGCAGAAATCCTTATAAACCCATTTTCTGCTGATAACAACAGAATCTTCCCTATCCTCAGGTTCACTTTCCTTCATCAGAGGCACCTTGTTTCTGGTGTAATGATTCCAACAAAAGCATCTCTTTTTATTCCTTTAAACCACTGCATTTTTCCTGTGCTTTTCTCCATCTGTTCCCCACACCCATCACCACCACCACCACCACCACCCTATAAACCTGCATATCAAAGAAACAGCCTTTACTTCAGGCACAGAGAAAAAACAGCTTTGAGTGAAGCACACAGACTTATTGAGCCCCTCTGAGAAAACAGATCCCTCCAGAGTGTCTGTGCTCTTGTCAGCCCACGCAGCTGATACGCAACTGCCTCTGGAGCTATGCCCTTCCCCAACACTGGAATGATACTCTGGAGACAGCAGATAATTACTTGGTGGTAATGGCATCAAAAGCTGGAGCTGTGAAATTAAGGTGTCTGTACCAAAAAGGTAAAAACCACACTCTCTCTGGAGAAAACAGGAGTCTAGTATCAGCAAATGTTATTGCAATAATCTCTTTCCATTAAGTACTTTAATGCTTTCTTTAATGTCATTTTACACAACTGAGATAACACGCAAGGGCTTCACCTAAATGAAAATCGCATCTTTGTAGAATCATAGAATGGTTAGAATTGGAAGGGACCTTACAGATCATCGAGTTCCAGCCCCCCTGCCATCGGCAGGGACACCTCTCACCAGACCAGGTTGCTCAAAGCCCCATCCAGCCTGGCTTTAAACACTTCCAGGGATGGGACAGCCACAGCTTCTCTGGGCAACCTGTTTCAGTGCCTCACCACAAACACAGCAAAGAATTTTTTCCTAATATCCGATCTAAATCTCCCCTCTTCAAATTTAAAACCATTACCCCATGGAGTGAACTTTCCACTCTGCCCTTTCCCCATTCTTACCAGTGTCATTGACTTTCACTGCTCAGTTGGGTGGGACATCACAACGAATTAAGCCCCCCACACCTAAAATAAAGGTCTTTCAAAGTTTCTGTTGAAAGCTTTACAGAGCTTTACAGCAAGACAACCCTAGCGTCAGCCCAGTCCTCAGGCACTGAAGACTTCAATTTCTGTCCTTTGTGGGGTTTCTAACCAGCTTGTGCTGCGTCTCCCAGTCTCTGGTTCAGGTACTGACCCTGTTGGCTTCAATGGGGTCATACTGGGCCACTATTAAAATAGCTGTTGCCAGTTGTGTGCACACACTGCATTCTGAGAAAGCATGAGTGCCCGTGGAAGGGAGGGCCAACGCTCCAACAAGATTGGGACTAAGTCCCTCAAAGTCAACAGAAGTAAACCTGAGAAGTAAATCAGCAGTAGATGGAGGACGGTCAGATCAGACAGATGTCCCATATTCCTCAATGCCTTCTCTAAAAATCATTCCTAGGAAAGGCAAAGCAACTACATCTTATGGAAAACCAGCTTAAAAATATAGGAGTCCAAACGAACACCAACTCCAGGCACACATCTTCATGGAAAAGTAATGAGGATGATTCACGTTGCAGATGAAGCCAGTACCTGTGTGACAGGCCATCCAACGCTAACAGCAGCAACGATCAAAATTATAACTAGCACTGGCTGAAAAACATGATATTCCTGTCTTCTGGCAGGGGAAGCAAGTAGACCAAAACAAGATTTCAAAATGCTTACTTCAATTCACTTTGGAGCCAAAAAGTTATAAATTCTGACATTTTTGCACAACAATATACTCAGAGTGATTTATTTCAATCAAAGCCATAACACAAAGTGGAAAGGAAGAATGTTGACTTGATTAAAACAGTTCAGCTGTATTACTTGAAAATGTTGATGAAACCAGTGTGTTCCCACAGAAGATCTACACATTTTAAATGTGCAACTTCTTTAAATTAAGAGGAGTATTTTATTGGGATATTCTTTTTCCAGATGGTTTCACTTCAGTGCTGAACCAGAAAGCTTATTCTAGGTAAGCAGAGGTGACAGGAGACACTTTCCTTCAAAGGCTTCACAAAAACACTGTCTTTCTGTGCAAAGGTTGCCCAGAGACAGCCGAATAACTGCAGAAGGTGCGCACGTGTGGGAGAGATACTGCAGGACCAAGAGCACTCTTTCAAATGCCCTTCCCCCCAAAGGCTATAGGGAGACCTTAGAGCAGCCTTCCAGTATCTGAATGGGGCTACAGGAGAGCAGGAGAGGGACTCTTTGTCAGGGAGTGGAGTGACAGGACAAGGGGTAATGGTTTTAAACTAGAAGAGGGGAGTTTTACATGAGGTACTAGGAAGAAATTCTTTGCTATGAGGGTGGTGAGGCACTGGAACAGGTTGCCCAGAGAAGCTGTGGCTGTCCCATCCCTGGGAGTGTTCCAGAACAGGCTGGATGGGGCTTTGAGCAACTTGGTCTGGTGGGAAGTGTCCCTGCCCATGGAAGGAGGGTTGGAACTCAATGGTCTTGAAGGTCCCTTCCAACTCTAACCATTCCATGATTCTATGAAATGTTCACTGAACAAAAAGAGGCAGCCATTTATAAACACAAAGCAATAACTAGAATAAATTCAGCCCACTGCAGAGGACAACACCGGCATGAGAACCCACTGACTTCCAGCTTTGAAGATGCACCCGCATTTTAACCAGATGCAGATCTCCGCAAACAGGTTTATATAGAACAACTCTTTTCTCTATCCCATCTCTCAACTCCTCTCTAAATTGCCCTTTGCAAAAATGCTGAAAATAGAAATGCTGCTTTGATATGCATCATCTCCTTAGAGCGGTGTGCAGGGCCAGATGCCAGCCTGCTGGGAAACTGGAAGGAGGCAGGCAGTGGTGTGGTCCCTCCTGTGCCAGGTCCCGGGAGCACTCTACCTCCTGGGCTGACTCACTAAGTTTGCCCATTTTATCTACACCCAGGTTTCCTGCATACAAAGACAGATGTCTGTCCATTCACTAACCCACAGAGCTGCTCTGCACAGTTCTGGTCTCCTAGTGCCACCCGTCCAAACTGGCCCTCCAGGCTCAGGCTGTACGTGACCAATGACCAAACACAGCCCTGGGCTGCAATGTTGTATCTCTACCACATTGGTGAAAGCCTTGCAAAAAGCACAGCAGTAGGCTGAAGAGGATGTGCAGGCCCCTGCTGACAAATAAGGCTGAAATATTTCGCCAGGCTGTGTATTTTAGCACTCCTCCCTAGCCAGACCTCTCAGGTCCACGGCAGCTGCCAGCAGCTCTTCAAAGGCTGTGGTCATAATTTAGACTAAGGAAGGAAGAAGGGAGGGGACGGAAGGAAATATCAATTTAAAAACAGTTCCTTTCAAATGCAAGAGAAAATGGCAATTTGTGAGGGAAGAAAAAGAAAAGAACCCCTAAGCTGGGTAGCTCCAGGCTGAGTTGTGCCAGGCAGTGGATTAGCTCTTCCTTTCACACCCTCTCCATCCGGAAACTTGTGGTCTCACCAGTGCTGGAAGGGATCGCTGCTGGCTGCTTCTGGCACTTCTCACTAGCAGAGGTAACCAGACAGATGAATGAAAGAGTGGAGAAGAGTTTCATTTATGGCTCTTACGCAACACACCGCACAGAGCCAATGCCACTGCTACCTGCTAATTGAGGAAACTGGAGACGAGCTGAAGCCTTCTCATTCTGGGCACCTGGGTCAGAGAGAAAGAGAAAAGGAGCAGGATAAACCCCAGCACAAATTCAATGAGCTGTTTTTTCTTATCGAAAGTGAAGCACAAGATGCTTAGTCACTTCAGTGTTGTCAACACTGCAGTTCTTGGCAAAATCAGCCCATTTTCAGCAGTCATAGCTTTTGCAGACAGTTTTCCTCAGGTTTATTTTCAAAAAGACATCAGTTACTCTTAATCCCCTTTCATGGTAAAGCTTAAAAAATTGACATTTGGGAGTCTGAAGGATCATTACTTAATCCAACAGAGAACTCAAGAGCAAGACAAACAAGGAGCAAGCAGCATGGGATCAAAACTCACATGGCTTCTTGAGAGTGGCTCCGATAAGACCTCCCTTCCCAGCAGAAGCGTCCCTGGGCAGAGATGCTCCCAATACTCTCCAGGACATTCCCCACACTTAAATCCAAACAGGAACCTGACAGGCTGCAGTAAAGAAAAAGCATCGCCCAAGGTATTTCAGCTGAAGTAGCCAAGCATTAGCAATAGTGAGCAGGCAGCTCTGGGACATATCCTTCTGGAATCTGCAGCTTTTGAAGACATTTCTGAAGTCCTGGAGAGTGAAGGCAGCCTTTTTCCAAGTGAATGACGGGGCAGAGCTGAGGAGGGGAGAATCATGCCTTGGGTCTATTGTGTCAACGCTCCCCCTCACCCCAGACCAGCCCAAAATATCAGAGCAGGTACTTGGCTCACTGAAGACTCAAATTCTGTGTCATTGGGAGTCACCGCTGCAGCAGATTCAAAGTGACTCAGTGGGAGGATGGCAGCTGCAGAGGAGTGAAACGACTCACATGGGGGAAAGGAGGGGAAGAGAAACCCTGTCCCACCCATTGCATGTGGCTGGTCCTTGTCCCAGCCCTGACACGCTGGCAACGGCAGAGCTCCGCAAAGGGGCTTTGTGGGACAGGGGAGGATGAGAGCAGCTGAAAAGTGCCACCAAGTCTGACAAACCAAAGGGGAGATTACATTTCACTCCGGGCAATGCAAGTGCCAAGTCCATGCACGGGAGACTCAGTTTATACCTGCCATGGGGCCAGGGTCACACATATCTGCTGCAGAAGGAGTCCAACTGGTTCTTTTTAGTGAAAACAAATGTGTTTATTATTGATACTGTTTTTCTTTTTCTTCTTTTTACATCACCAAGCTTCAGGTGACTATATACACACCTTAAAAACACAGTTAAATAATCCAGCTATTTCCACGACAGCCAAAACAAATCTGGGAAAGGATTAAAGCAAACTCAGGAACAGCCATTCAAAAATGTTTCCCAAGGCACAGCCAACAAAAACTTGTCAAAGCTCATAAGTTATGAATTAATTTGCACACAGTGAGCTTTTTTGGCAGCAGGTAGGCGGAGCACGTCCCTCAGCTCCCCAGCACCTCAAGCAGCCACACACACATGGATACAGGCTCAGGAGATGTGGCAGCACAGCTCCAGTGACAGCCCTACCCCAGGGGCCATCACCAGCACCAGTTCAATGCTCTGGGCCGTCACTGGACTGGATTATGTTTCTTTTGCTCCTCATTTCTTTACCTAATCTTCCTCCAGGATGCTCCAGTCTTCTGCCCCTTCCCAGTGTTTCACCAAACACACATTTTCAGGGCTGCTGCTGCCTCTCACCACGGAGAAAAAAAAAACAAAAAAAAAACAAAAACAAAAAAAAACCACAAAAAAAAACCCCAAAACCAAACCAAAACAAAAAAAGCGTACAAAAACCAACCAGCTGTGGCCTCAGGTACAATGGCATGCAAAATCTGAGCATCTCATTTCCATTCCCTCTGTGATCCCCTCTCCCCGTTTCTTCTTTCCTCAATGAAATGACTACCATGCTACTTAGAACTTTCTGTAAGCAACAGATTGAAGCTTTGGGTTTATGCATTTTCTAATCCAGTCATCTGCTATGAGCCCTGCTGCCCTAAGCAGTGACCATCAGCAAATACATGTCTTCTCCTGTTGACAGGAAACCTGTTGGTTGGGGCACCTGGGCATTAAAGAGAAGCACATCTGGACACCATCCACCTGTTTCAGGCAGGACTTGTGGAAACGCTGAAAATTAAAATTTCCCCACCCCCACTCTCACATACAAATTAGGCAAAATAAAGCCTACTATTAACAGCCAGATTAGAAAGTGGCCTTTCCTGCCCTGTGCACTGCCATGTGCCAATTTGGAAATAATTAACAAATGTTTTCATTGAGGGAAGACTGAAGGGAACCGCAACACAGTTTTCCACAGCCCACCTGTGAGGCAAAACTGCCCACCAGCCAGAGGAGCGGCAGCTCCTCCATCCCCTGAACTTCAACCTCTCAACAGCAGAATTTGATTTGAGGCTCTCCAGGGTGACTCAGAGGGGTTGGTTTCAGTCTGCCAATTAATTCCAAATGAGTGTCAAAAACAAAACGTCAGTACAGTAATCCTGTAGTAAATAATTTTTCAGTAAATGCGTCCTGGCCTTGTCATTGTCATGATTAAAAGTGAAATTCTATCTGCTGACAACATGAAAATAACATGTATTCTATGGTCAACATTTTATAGTCTCTTACTAATTTGGTTCACAGTTTCTGCATGACTTTTATACAGAGCTCTCCCAATATCACTCCTTTGATCCACAGCACACACAGTTGCTGCCTGCAATCAGCATTTCCCTAGCAGCAGGCTGTGAAGCTTAACATGTTACCCTCAACAAGCACAAGTATTTTTCACAATGTAGCAAAAGTCCCAAGAGCACCCAAGATCAAACTCTTCTCCTTTATGGCTCGATAGGATACAAATCTGCCCCTGCACACAGTAAAGGTGGTTACTGCTCTCAGGAACCCAACTGTGGCAACAAACCGACTCCTTCCGTTAGCTGGGCTCTTCTCTGCAGCTGAGAAAATAGCTATTTTGCTCTCCCCGCTGTAGAATGCACCTAGCTGAGATTCATGTGACAGCAGATGAACTTCTGCACAACCACTGTCCTGCCTCTGCACTGGCTCTCAAACAATTAGAATCATAGAATCATTCTGGTTGGAAAAGAGACTTGGGATCATTGAGTCCAACCATCAGCCCCACTCTACAAAGATCTCCCCTACACCATATCCCCCAACACCACATCTCAATGACTCTGAAACACATTCAGGGATGGGGACTCCACCACCTCCCTGGGTAGCCTATTCCAGTCTCTGACCACTCTTTCTGGGACACATTCTTTCCTAATGTTCAGCCTAAACCTACCCTGGTGCAGCTTGAAGCCATTCCCTCTTGTTTTATTGCTAATTACCTGTGAGAACAGACCAGCACCAACCTCTCTACAATGTCCTTTCAAGTAGTTGTAGACACTGATGAGGTCTCCCCTCACCAGTTGTGACCAGCTGCCAGCTGGATTTAACTCTGTTGAGCACCACTCTATGGGACCATCCATCCAGGCAGTGCTTGATCCAGCAGCAATAACAGCACCTGGAGACAGCACACCAGGCCATCGCTGTCAGTGTTTCATACAGAGAAGGCATTCTCTGTCCTGTCTCTCTGGATTAAGTCTGGGGGGAGGACGGGAGAACTGGAGAAGGAAGACTCCATAGCTTACTATATCTGGTGGATAAAATGGTAGCACAGATTTACCCATTACAAGCACACCACAGCTCCATCTCACAGTTCAAGGAAATACCTCTGTCTTGAGTCACTGGCACTGAATTTTCTTTCTTATGGTACATGTTCTCAGAATTTTTTATTTACAAAATGCTCAGCCCTCTGTGTAGCCCTGAACATGTTACTACTACTGGAGTCATCCCAGGTTTGCTATTTCTGCCCTTGATAGTGATCCTGAGAGTTTGCTGTGCACTAATCTGAACAGAGTCTTCCTATTGGAAGGAAGGGACAAGAACAAGCACCTCAAGTCTGATCACTACTTCTACCTGTAAGGCCTATCTGGAGTAAGTAACCAAAATATTCAAGCTTCACTGCAGGACAGGATGCATAGGACCTCTCCTGCCAGAGGTCAGTCTGTGTCTGGACCTCTAGAGGTCCCTTCCAACTCTCAGAATTCCATGAACCTGCACACAAGAACCATGGATACAGGATGGAATGGATGTGTAAAAAATATCAGGGTGGATGCATCTCCCAACAGAAACTGGTACCAATATCACTAACTAGTCACCTCCTTTGCTCCGCCACCAACTGCTTAGCCCTATTTCTTGATGTCCCAACCCTATGGTTCCCTACAAGCCGCAAAGCATTTAGAAATCAGCTTCAGAGAGACAGGCTGGGTCAAGGATGGAACCTTGTCATTTTGCATTGAAAAATGTTCAGCTAATTAATTTGGTTGAGTATCTGCCCAGATATTCTGTGGTATGAAGAAGAGGAACTCAGATTTATTTCAGCACTCATGTACACGTACTCTCCCCACCCATGCCACAAGACAATGGGCTGCAGACAGAGTATATCTGTAGTAAGTGGACTGCATGTACCATGAGGCATATTGCCAATTATAAATTAATGAAATCCAGAAAAAGCAACAGTGATCATTCCTCAGGAACAGTTTCCTTTCGTATGGTGACAAAAGAAATCCCGTATCAGGGTTATTACATATACCAATTAAATTCTTTAGCTAAAGCAAAACGTTATTATTTTAATGGAGGAGAAACTAGAACATTTGGTTAAAATGTTCCCCCAGAAATGTTAATTACCACAGGCACTAAACAAGTGGAAATCAAAGCCTACCATTTGTTGAACACTTTGAAAAGTTTTAATGCAAAAAACATGCTGGAGAGAAACCTTCCATTTTTCCTCATGAATGAAAGCAAATCCCCGTAAATGAAGCTACACCTATCATTCTGCTAATCAGTCAGCAGCTGCAGATGTAATCCGTCAATCAAAACTCTGCCTGCACAAACCTTCTGTAAAAGATAATAGAAATATCTTTTTTAGAATTTGATCTGTTGAACACCAAAACGTGAAAGGATGCCTGCTCTGCTATTACATCTCAGAGCCTATCGTTCAGAGAGCACAATAACGCCAGATGCATTACCCTTTCAACACCTCCCATCTTCCACCCTGTGTTTATTCTGTGCTGATCCTCAAAGACTGGAGAGCTGGGCAAGAGGAGCCAACACCTGCTGTGGGACTCCCAGGTTTTTTGGAAAGTAAGCTGCCCTGAGCCTCACCGGCTGGGCAGGGAGCTGGGTAAGGCTTGGCTCCTCAGAGGTGATGGGACAAGCAGGTCAGGGTTCCATGCAGTTGGCACACACCCCCTGCCTGGGACCCTTAATTATACCTGCTGTAGCACATGATTATATGAATTAAACTCAATGCTGACCAGGAAAATGTCTAGCTCCTACAGACAAGCAGATTCAGTGCTCTGTCAGAGAGGGTCTGGATCCATTGTGCTTTGAGCCCTGTTCTTCTTTCAAAAGATGCCAAGGGCAGTAAATCTACCTCATTCGCTGAAGATTGGTATCTACACAAGTGTTTCAGAGGAGGCATCATACTACATGGTGGAGAAAGCCTGGTTTCTTAAGCAATGAGATCTGTTCTCCTCTGAGCAGCAAATCCATTTATAATCAGGGAATTGTCAGGGTTGGAAGGGAGCTCTAGAGACCATCCATTCCAAATCCCCTGCTAAAGCAGGATTGCCCAGAGCACATCACTCAGGACTGCATCCAGGCAGGGACTGAAAGTCTCCAGAGAAGGGGATTCCACACCCTCCCTGGGCAGCCTCTTCCAGGGTTCTGTCACCCTCACTCCAAAAGGAGTTTTTCCTCATGTTTAGGTGGAATTTCCCATGTTCCAGCTTGTGCCCATTGCCCTTTGCCCTGTCACTGGGAACCACTGAGATGAGTCTGGCTCCATCCTCCTTCAACCCACCCTTCAAATCGTTGTGAGCATGAAGGTCTCCCCTCAGCCTCTCTTCTACAGGCTCAAGAGCCCCAGCTCCCTCAACCTTTCAATAATCAACCTGAAATAGATTTAAAGCTATGTAGAGGTCATCATAAAAATGAAGGCACTGTCTTGTCCTTTGAAACTCATAAAACCAAAATATCTAGTATTAACACTTGCTGACAGGATTCAACATAAACAGATATGGAAACATATGAATTCATGTATTTCTTGTACTCCCCCAGCATGTTTTTGCTCTGTAAGAAAGATGAATGCAACACACAACCCTCTGTCTGCCACACACATGGAACCCCAGATCCTGACCTCCTTCCGTTAGATTTCAGTGCCTTTGGACCAGATCCAAATCGCTCAAGGTGTAACCTGAATTTGGAGAAAAAATTCCTGGTGATAGGAGAAATGTTTTGGTTGGATTTTTTTCCTGTACATTGTACAGAATTTCAAACTGAAAAACTCAGCATTTAAACAGATAGCTTGCTCGATGTCTAAATTCATTTAGATACTCTCTCTAAATACATTTAGATATTGCTCTCCCATGCCCTCATGCATGCAGGGCTGGTGTTCATAATGATTGGTGGTTCTGTACCATACTTGCCTTACAAACCAGGATGCTATTAGAAGAGGGAGTCTTGTTTGCTTTGTAAGTTATGCATTACATTTCCAGTTACCACAGGAAGCTAATCTGGTCTGCTGCGTAAATACACAACCCATACTCCTGAAACTCTGAAGTTACTGACCAATACAAGTAAACCCATGACATCTCACAACTAAAGGCAGAACATTTAAAATTCACAATCTCAGCAATCCAGAAACACTGGTTCTACAAAATCTGACTTTGATCTAATGGGGAACATATTATGTTTTTTTCCGAGATCTAACAAAACGTAAGCTTTACCTTAACTGCTGTCCAGAAGAGAAGAGATCTCATCACTGATGAAACCAATCAGACTTCTACAACATTTATCAGAAAAAAAAAGCAGCTCCTTTCAAGTATACAGAACAGTTCTCAAGTAAAATTTTGAGGAATTGAAAACATTAATGTAAACTTTGCTCATCACCCAGTCATTCCTCCAACATGGGAGAGAGTATCCAGAACAATCAACTGATGAGTGTGCTATTTTTGCCTTAAATTACACACATAATTACTTACTCCCACTTACATAAAATGCTGATTGAATAGATTTTACATCTTACTTTATAAAGGGGCATATAATTTAAACACCCAGAATACTTCTCTTCCTTTCACAACACCTTTTGTTGAACACACTAACAAAACAGTAAATTGAGCCTGATTTTCATTACAATCAACAATACTGCAAGAAGGTGGTATTGACTAGTGAGCACAGTTTACTTGATCTTAGTACATTAAAATACAGTCAATTTTCTCCTGGAAGGGAAGGAAGCTATTTTATTTTCCAGCTGAAGAAATCCTGCAACTGTAAAGATGATTTATGTAATGGGAAAGAAATCATTAATAGAACGGAAGCAGAATGAGTTGGTACTCCCTCCTCTCCACGCTTGTTATAAACAGTCTGGCACATGACTGGCAAGAAAAATTAAGATGACAATCTACAACTAATATACAAAAGATAAACTGAAGTCTCCCCAAATCACAGGAAATTTGGTATTTAAAAAGAGAAAAAAACACACAAAGAATGACACAACAAAAACAACAAAACCAAATGCATCGAGGAAAGTAAACCCAAATGACTGGGACCACGACATATCCTTCCCAGTGAAAGGAGAGGTATTCCTGCTTTCCAGTCTGCTTTCAGATTCCTCTGTGGGTGTTTCTAGGAATGCAGCCTCTGAGGCCAGGCTAACATGCAGCCACCCTGCAGAAAGAGGCACCTGCAGAGAGCCTTCCTAGGGCATGACCCAGCATCACCCCAGAATGATTTTAAACACTTTGGCAGCCCAGTCAGACGTTCACACCCAGCCAACTGGCTCAGGAGGCTGCGAAAGGGAAGATTTTCACCAGATTCTCAATAATATAAGGGTACTACAAACTTGCAGAATCACTTCTACAAGCAAGTTGCTGATATAGCAATCTTGGGTATTCAAAGGACAAAGAATAAGAACAGAACAAAGGGAACTAATATAAATTCTCTAAAGAACACAGGTTCTTTAAGTTTGGTGTTCACAGAATGATGAATGATATAGGATTGGAAGGGACCTCTGGAGATCAGCTAGTCCAACCCCTCTGCCAAAGCAGGTCCCCCTAGAACAGATTGCACAGGAACTTGTCCAGGTGGGTTTTGAATGACTCCAGAGACAGAGACTCCAACTTTCCAGGACACATCACCGATGATAGTTCCTCTATAGCCAATGGAGAGGTGGGTAAAATTTCAGAGGGCAATTAATATCACTGATAATCCAGTTTAGATTGGATGGGTTGCCCCTTAGATGTGAACTTGTCTTTATGCACCACACTGGGACCTTACATGATTGTCTACCTCATTTTGAGGTAGATAAAGCTGAAGAGACTATGATTTTTCAATTTGCAAAGGAGAACTCTATGGGCAATATGAATAAAATTTAGAGAATTGTAAAACAGACAGATAAACTGAAGGGGATATTCATTCACCAATGTGGACCACAGAAGTGCCAAAGCTAGTAAGAAGAAAGCAATCATTCCTAAGGAGGCCAGCTGGAAGACTCACAGCAGAGCTCTGAAAAATTATTGATTCCATCATCCTAGCAGTTCCTGGTCAACTAGAAGAAAGAAGGAAAGTGGTACAACTTCTCACAATTCTGCCACTCCTGTTTGACTTGTAAGACTGACTTTTACTGAGGGTGTAAGATGTGCATCATGATGGAAATGTTCCACTCAGTTCTGTAGGGTTGGCTACACTACACATTAACATGATCTGGGTCTTCATTGCTTCCACGCTATTCTTATAGAGCCAAGGCTCTATAAATCAAATAAAACAGGACTTTATTGCATGGAGACAAGCTGAAGATGTGGCCAAACTGTCTGATTGTAAATGTAGCATACTCTTGTTATCCACAACAGGCTACTGTCAGTATATATTGACTACTGTCTTCCATGTCCTGATAGATGAGATTTCCCATTTGGGATGCTTAACCAAAACAAGTGTTTACCCTTAAAATAATGTTAACTTTCCACATCACCTTCCAATGTGTACTACCACCTCAGCCTAGAGGCACTGGTTTTCCTTCAGCAGAGGATTTCAAGTTGTTTGACTCTATTCTGTTTATTCTACACAAATGCTATTCCTTTCTTACAGATGGATATGATCGGCTGAAGACCTGGAACATTTTATCCCATAGCAAAACTCATTCAAAAGTACCATCTGTTCTTCCTGCAGGGGCACAGTAATGCCAGAAACTGTTTAACATTCCATAAATTAAGACCATATAATGGATAGCTCATTGTTAAAGTGAATCAAGGAATTGCTTGGAACCTGATGACAGACATTTTGCTGGGATTTCGCCTTAAAAATAGTATCCAATGTATTATTTCTGGTTTGCTGCTTTAAAAAACTTCACACACAACATTAAACAGCAAAGGAATGCCACAAACTAGATCATCTTGATGCTGGGCTTTATCCCCACTTCCACTGGTATCAGCAGAGACCCTTCTATTAACTTCAGCAGGGCTTGGACTGGTCCAAGGGCTTAGGACAGAGGCACTGAAAAAAAAATAAAATACTGCTCTAACTTACCCTGGTGTGTGCCTGTCGTATCTGTGTGATACGCTTCCTAAGACAACAGAATTCAATCTTCAAGTTTAGCCCAGAAAATCAACCCTATCCTGGGCTGCATCAAAAGAAGCATGACCAGCAGGTCATGGGAGGTGATTCCCCCCCTCTACTCTGCGCTCGTGGGACCCCACATGGAGTCCTGTGTCCAGTTCTGGAGTCCTCAACAGAGAAAGGACATAGACCTGTTGGAATGGGCCCAGCGGAGGGCCAAGAAGATGCTCAGAAGGATGGAGCACGTCTGCTATGAAGACAGGCTGAGAGAGCTGGGGCTGTTCAGCCTAGAGAAGAGAAGGCTCCAGGGAGACCTTAGAGCAGCCTTCCAGTATCTGAAGGGAGCCTACAGGAGAGCTGGAGAGGGACTCTTGGTCGGGAAGTGTAGAGAAAGGACAAGGTGAAATGGTTTTAAAGTGGAAGAAGGGAGATTCAGACTAGATACTAGAAAGAAATTCTTTCCTGTGAAGGTAGTGAGGCACTGGAACAGGTTGTGCGGAGAAGTTGTGGCTACCCCATCCCTGGAAGTGTTCCAGGCCAGGCTGGATGGGGCTTAGAGCAACCTGCTGTATTGGGAGGTGTCCCTGCCCATGGCAGGGGGCTTGGAACTGGATGATCTGTAAGGTCCCTTCCAACTCTGACCATTCTGTGATTCTATGATACTGTAAGTTTAAGAGCCATTAAAGCAAGCACTATTTTATAGATGTTACATTAATATATGACACTCACAAGCACACACACAACATGCACACCACCGCTCCACTCACTGGTAAGAAACCCTAGCCAGAAATGAACAGCCATTTGCTATTCCCCTTCTACATCCAAATGCTAAGACATGCAGAAGTTTAATCAATAAAAAAGCCTGACATAAAATCCTGCTACAAGTATGTATCATTTGAGTCAACATTAAACCAGCTTTCATTTGCCATTTATACAGAGAAATCACAGATTAAAAAAGAAAATAAAAAAGAAAAAAAAGTCTACCAAGAAAAGAAAAAAAAAAACACCCAACCACTAAGCACAAAAGAAATCAATATTCCTTAATTGGAAAAAAATGGCACTATAAAATCCTCCACCCAAGAGTGGGACTGAAGTGGCACTCTGCCCAGTTCCCCGGGCTTCCTGGGGACACACAGTCCTCCCTAACATGCAACTCTTGTCACACGCACTGAGAGCTACGTGTGAGCTGTGCTCCAGCGCCCCAATGCAAAACTCACACTTCTCCACTCAGAAAACTACTATAAACTGGTGTATTTCAAAACCTGCAAGTGAAGCAGAGAAGTAGCTGATGTTTACACGCTCTAAGCGACAAGAACCATCATCTAAAAATTGAGCTATGTAATACCACAAAGTCATTATTTAAGGCTATGTATGGAAGTGTATACAGTCCTTATCATCTCTTTGCCAAGCTCTCACATTGCTATAATAAAATTCACAGAAGGAAAGCACTTTTAGCCCAACCATTACTGTTCCCAGAGACAATGCAGATATTTTTCCATCACATCAGACCCCGGCGGGAGGGGGATGGGCAGGAGTGGCGGGGGAAATGCAACTTGAGAAGCAGTAAGTGTGTCAAAATCTAAATTACTCGGAGATATTTTGCAGCACAATCATCCTTTATGCTTGTGCAGCTCGGCTCATATGGCTCACATTCAGCCTGTCACACTGAATCACTGCTACTTCTTGACTTCACATTAACAAAAACAAACCTCACTTTCGCTTCAGTATGTGAGGTAAAATGTTCTCCCCAATTCTCCGTCAAAAGGACAGAGGCAGCATTAAAAATACTTGTTTTTTTAAGAAGCTCATTTCTGAGGAGCAAGTTTTATTAAAAAAAAAAAAAA
>VZRU01020543.1:104865-117334 GCA_013398155.1 Pedionomus torquatus | reverse complement strand
CAGGAAAATAAAAAAACAAAGGAACTGCCTTCCAGTACAAACACATGTTGCTTATAGACTATTTTTCAAACAAAAAATTTAAAAATCCATCCTGCAAAAAAGCTTTGTCCATGAGCAGAGCAGACATAGCTTTAGCAGTCTTAACTAACAAACAAAGCCAAGCTGCCCCAGTAAGTGTTAGCCTCTAAATTCTATCAAACAAGAGAGTTAATAAGAGCTTTAGACTCTGATCGACATTTAGAAAGTATATCAGGAAAATGAAGTACGAAATCACAGAGAAAGACAGCCAGACAGAAGCTTTGCAAGCAGTAGAACACCAGGCATCCAGCAAAGCCAGCCCCGAAACGAAGTTATTTTACGCTTCTCCCAGCAAATCTGCCACAGGCACCGGGCTGGGAAGGGTTTGTGCTGACCTGTGGATGTGCAGCAGTGCAGACGCAGAGGCTTCTCCCATCACCTTTTGTTCCCAGCCATCTCAGCTGTGCTCTGCTCCAAGTGTGCTGCTCTCGCTCCCAAATCCCCTTTTCCAGCTCTATCTTAGGAACTGCCCAGATTTTGTAGTGTAATCTGAGCAGGGAAGTACCATGTGCCTATGATATGGTTAATTCACTTTTTTTTTTTACCCCCTGCAATGCCTAAGGAAGCTGCTTCGCATTTCAAAGCCGTGCCTACAGCTGCCTGACCCAGGTACAGTCAGTGCAGCACTGGGACTGCCTCCTCTACCCAAACAGGGCCATTAAACGCTGGTAGGTTCCCACCTACCAAACCCTGGGATGGGGGATTCACTGGGCTCCTGAGATCCTCCTCTCCCTTTCCCTGGGGTGCCCAGCGGAGAGGGGACTACAGTCCCCACACTAAAGGGAGCCAGTTCTCCTTGACTGGGGCCACTGCCACAGTGCTGGGACCTTTGCCGTCCCCACAGGCAACACCAAGGCTCTCCACAAAGATGGCCCTGGTTGAGGCCCACCAAGGCCCCTCAAGACCAGCAAAGCCTGGGCATCTGCTCTGGATCTTTGGCAATGAAGACATGACATGGGTGTGCTGCAATACTCTCACCCATTCCTTTCCAGGTTGCCATCAGCTAAGCAAGAAACAATCTTAGTTTCTTTAATCCTTCTGTTAATATTATTCTATTGTTATTGATCTATTTCTCTTTTGTACTTGCAATCACCATCATCATGCTTAATGATGAGAAGTCAACACTGCGGAGAAGAAGGAAATGCCTCCTTTTCCCAAATTCTGCCCAGGGAAGAGTTAAGCCAGTTGAGAAGCTGCTAAATGTGCATGGCACAGAGAAGAAGGAGTAGAGTAGTCCTCAAGTCCTGTCACTCCTGTTCCTCCAGCCCCAAACACCACCATCAGATTCTAAGTGTCACCCACCAAACCCTAGGTGACGAACAACCAGCACTCATCTGGTGTAGGATTTTCCTGAGTGTTTAGGCCTTGAAAAGGCTAAAGTGCAAACTGTCAATGGTTGAGCTCTTCTCCAATATTCTTGAAAGCAAATTTCATGTAATCCCAACACCATCATCATCAGTATCTCAAGCACCTCTATGCCAAATTGCACAGAAGGGCTGGAGGAGCCTCACTTGGCAAAAAAAGGGCAAGTTTTCATTACTCTCTATTACAGATGGGAGGAGCGGCTTTTAAAGAGCTGCAAAAAAAAGCCCCTAAAAGAGATTAGAGGGACCAACAGTCGGGAATCTTGGAAAATGAAGGATAGAAGACACAAAGAAGCTTTGGGGGAACTTCAACTCTTGGCCAGAAGGCAGCAAAGCCATTTTATATAGGGAACCTGGTTTTTAAATTGTTGACTAACACCTGCAAATACCTTGTGCAGGACTGCATTGTGTATCTGCAGTTTTCCTTTCTTCAGACTCTAGACTTTTGGATAAACCAGTTCACTGTAAAGCAAAGGTGCTAGTTGTGTCCTCCCTGTTGTATAATTCACCTGTTATATTTGAAATCAGCACATGCGTAAGGTAAAACTAGAGAGCATGTCCTATATAGGATTAATTCAGAGAAAAATACACATTCTTTGATGACAAATTCAAGATCTCCACTTGGAAATTTTATCTAGATCAGTTATACTCATGATTGCTGACCAAAAAAAAACAACAAAAAGGAAGTTAAGTGATCTCAAAGGTTAGGAATTATGACCAACAGAGGTCTGGCTGGCTACCTTTATGTCCACAACTCATATCTCTGCCAGGTACAGGCATCACCTCTGTTGTGCCCTGAGCAGTCCTCCAGGGTCCTCACCCTGTTGACGTTGGACTGGATGCTCCCCCATTGTCGAGGGCAGAGCCATTGACTTCACTGGCAAGAGAGAAGTAATGAAATATTTATTAAGGTGAAACAGAGATTTAACAGTATTTTATGAGATTCGATGCCAAGGTACACTTGTTTATTTACTGCCTAGAGGTCAGGGTGAGACAAGCTGTCAGGGAGACCTTCCCGTTGAGTCAACAAGGTTCAGAAGGGACCCCTGCCTTTCTAAACTCCTTCCCAGAGAGGAGTCTGGGTGCGGCTGGATCCAGTCCTACTCCCAGACTTGGTCAACGGTTTATGTCTAACGGATTATATGTGCACAGTCAATCTTTTATCACTTTTATCACAACCTTTCTGTCACTTAGCTAAGATTTCAAAGTTTAGCATGCTATTAGTCACTTACTGAGAATCTGTCGTAGCAAGGAATCACTCAGCCTTGAGGAGTAGAACCTTAAGCAAGCATCCTCACCAAAGGGGAGATCCTGGTATGCAGACACTGCCACACTGGAGAGCTCAAAGGGCTCTTGGGCTGTCGACCTACAGTCATATTCTCATGGGAACAAAGTATCTAGGTCCCCACTCCAGACTGTTTTGGCTGTGTTACCAGCCATCCCCCAGGTGCAACTTATCGCAACCAATGTTGTGATGGCCAAGGCCCGAGCAGGAACCAGGGGCAGGGGGGAAGGAGGAGGAAAACCAGGGGAGCACACCGCCACAGCCATCCCTGCTTGTGATCCCTCTGATTTCCCTGCACCCCAGCCCACCAGGTCAAGGCCAGGTGGCAAGGGCTGTGCAGCCAGGGCAGGTCACTGCTCACTGCAGGGAGCCAGCTCTTCCCCGCTTAATTTCATTAGCCTGTAGAACAGGCTGTAATTTGCTGAAATGATGATTAATCAAATCTTATTTTTCTCTCAGGCAGTTAATGAACAGCCAATTAAGTGTCTCAGTAATTCTGAAATAACAAAGGAATACAAAAGTGACAACTAGCAGCTACTTTACAGCGCAAGCGAGCACCACTGTAAAAGCCAGCCCAGCTGAAAGGGCAGAAGATACGTGACTAGAAGATGCATTCACCCACACCATCCCAAAACCAAGATTTAAATTAATGCTTCAGACAGTCCCTTAGAACTCAGAAGCCCTGCACTGTGCAGGTACTGAGTATGCCAAGTGTGGGTCCACCACAGAATCACACAACTACCCAGGTTGGAAGGGACCTTTCTGATCACCTAGTCCAACCACCATCACCACCCTAGTGCTTTGCTTTTTGTCCTCCTGCACCCCAGGCTGCAGATACCCCCCCTTTCCAGCTGCAGCTCTGCGAAGAGAACCCACCACTGCTTCCAGCCCATCCCCTGTGCCCATAACTGCTACTCAGGGCTGTGAACGGTGAGGGCGAGGGAGGGCGGGCAGGGGACAGAGAACTCTGAGAGAAGGGGCAGGACACTGCTATGGCAGCCCAACATCAGCTGGAAGAGCCTAGGCACCCACAGCCTCCAAGTTCAGTAGGGCAGTGACTGTCTATCTTGTGGTTTAGTTCGTATCTCCTCCAGACTCCAAACAAATCCATGAAGGCTTAATTTTGATCATATAAATCAGGATAAGACAAAGTTATATAAACACAACTTAGTACAGTACCCAAAAAGCAAGGAATGACATTTTTCAAAGAATCCATAATCTTGTTTTTTTGAAGTATTTCTTCAGTGGAAATTGTGCCGGAGCAAAGAATGCAAATCTTGGAAGCTTCCAAGAGAGGGTCATGTGAAATTACTCTATTTCAAGATTTTTCCAAATCGCTAACATTTCAATTTTAAATGCATTTGTAAGAATCTGCCAACAAACAATTTTTCACCATCAAACAAGGCTATTTTTTGCAGTTTGTAACTGTCAGGCTTAAAAAAAAAAAAAAAAAAAAAAAAGGAAAAGATAGCTTTTGCAGAGAACTTATGCCATTTCTGTAGAAACTTCTGCAATCGACAGTGACATTGCAGATTTTTTCAAATAAAACCCAAACCCCGCAGAAAAGAACAAAGAACATCGTTTGTTTCAGACAAAGAATTTCAGGAGAAACCACAAAATGTTCAAGCAAAACATTAAACATTTGATTTTCCACCCGTTTTGCCAGCAGCCTGAGCTTTCCCATAGTTCTAATATCAGTGTCAATAAGGAGGGGAGGTAGGTCAGAGGGACCTCACTCACTCTGCAATTTAACCTCTGTGCTAATTGAAGGAGGATGGAAACAGGATGTGATTCGCAGAAAGCATTTTTTTTTAATGAGGAAACAAGACCTACTTAATTTATCCATCAGGAAAAAAAAAAAAATGCTGTGGAAAAAACAAATAGAAGTAGTTAGTACTACGACTAGTAAGGCTCCTGCCCCCTGTGAACACCTAGCTCTGCACCCCATCCTAGCAACAAATGGGACCCAAGCATACGGATGCTGCTGATAGCAGATGTTCCTTAATCTCTTTAAATGAGTTTTAGAAGAGCAGATTTATAAAGAAATGGAAACATTTCATTTTAAGCCCAGTGAAACTATTCCATTTAAAACCCACACGTGCTTGCCTGACACGCTTCACTGCTTATTTTACTGCCTTTTTTTTGCCAGTGCAGATAGATGGCAATCGCTGCAGCAACTGGAACAGTGCCTGGTGCCCTGCTATGGCCAGCCTCAGAGACCCACAACCACGAACTACAGAAATGCAACCAAGAATTACCATTAAACACATGAAACCCCCTTGTCTGGAGGTATGCTTCATCTTCAGGATAAAGATCATAAAGCACTCTTTTTGTCTTTTCTTTTCAGGAAAAAAAAACTCTTTACAGAAGGAGAGACTTTAGTCAATGTAAGTATATACCAGCAAGCTTCCTTTTTTATTCCTAGCATCTTAGTTCATTTTGTTTAAATGTAGGAATAAAAGTGATACACTGAAGTTAACCTGCTTTCCCAGACTGAAGAGAGATTATTACATGTTGATGTTCTTTTACACAACCTAAATATTCAGCCACTTGCAACACCCCAGGGTATAATGTACTACGTCAACCCTTTGAGAAGAATGCAAAAATTTTAGTAAAAATTGAGAGAGTGCCTATCATGTGCTCCTGCTACTAATGTCTGCATTTTAGGAAAAAAGCCTACCAAAACACAAACCCAAATCATTACAAACATTTTCCACAGTACATATCCTTCTAGCTACACAAGCAGCCATGCCAGGAACCAAAGGGCATGTCTGAAGGCAGACTATTTCTGCTGTCACTTTGAAGGCACACTGTTGTGTTGCAGGGCCCACTGCAGCTCCTCTTCCCCAGCAATTTCTATTTTTCTAATGGTGAGAGTTGGAAGGAACCTTAAAGATCGTCGAGTTCCAACCCCCCTGCCATGGGCAGGGACACCTCCCACTAGACCAGGTTGCTCAATGCCCCATCCAGCCTGGCCTTAAACATTCCCAGGGATGGGGCAGCCACAGCTTCTCTGGGCAACCTGAGCCAGTGCCTCACCACCCTCACAGCAAAGAATTTCTTTCTAATATCTCATCCTAATCTCCCCTCTTCCAATTTAAAACTGTTCCCCTTTGTCCTATTACCACACTTCCTGACAAAGAGTCAGCAGATGCATTTATGCTCTTTACTAATTTGGAACTGAGGGGTAATCCCCCAAATCAATCTGCTCAGATTATAGCCTTTCCAAGCAGCCATACAAGTTTTATACTTTAATCGTACCCAGTCTTTCAGATGGTATGTTACGTTAATTACATGAGAGAGCCCCATGCACGAGGCAGATTAGCTCAGAATAGGAAAACATCACATGCTACCAAATGTAAGCCTTCTGGTTACGAAAATTGAGTAAGTAAAAAAATAAGCCCCAACAGACCTGGTAGAGCCACTGGGCTGCCTCACCAGCTCAGTAAGAAAGATGTCCTCTTTCAGTAACAACTTCATTAGGCCGTTAGAGAGGCCACAGTGAATCTAGCCCCCTCTCCTCCATTTGCCTGTCCTTCCACCCAGCAGAGCCCCTTTCAGATGGGTCTGCTCCCGCAGCCTCTCACAATCCTCCCTCATTCACTGCAGGAAGGAAAGAGACAAGCCAGCAGGATTATCTCCAATAGGCTAACTAGTGGCTTGAGATAATCCACTTGATTTTGCCTAAAGCAAATTAGAAAGCGCTCATGTGAAGGATGGAGCCAGCAGATAGGTAGACTGGTACCTCCTGCCAAGAGGCAGGCACAGCAATGAGAGGCAGGGTCCAGGCACAGCCCATACTGGGTGAAGAGGTCTGGTGGTGGACAGAGGGGTGGGATATCTGCACAGACGCCCACCCTTCACCCCAGCCTCAAGGGGTTTCAGAAGGTGCAAGCCAGGTCCAATAAACTCTGCCCAGCTGAGCTGCTACCATCTTTTCTACCAACTCCATTAAAAACACATAATACATTCTGCAAAGCAAAGCTATATTAAAAATAAAACAAAATTGGGCTCTGGTGTCAAAACTCAAACCTAGCAGCCTGTTCCCATGCAAAATCCATCACGAGTGATACATTTGTAGAGGACAGCTGGGACAAATCCATGACATTTAATGACATGGTAAAAGCAAACAACTTTAAATCATTTGAAATACTACTGTGAATAGATGAAACTTTACAGCGTTCACATGTTACAATAATTAATCATTGCTAAGCACTTGTTTTTAATTCTTAAAAAAAAAAAAAAAAAACCACATCATTTGCAGAAGTGCTTCCCCCCCACCGTTCCAGCATTCTCCTGTGAAAAGGTTTCAGGCTACACAGCACTTTGGAGCTTTAAACGTACTCTGTCTCTCTCCTATCTAAAGACTCATGACACCAGCAAAATGGTACTTTTCTGCCTTCCATCTTCTATCTTTTTAAAGTAACCTGGCCTCCAAAGCCCATACAGGCCAAAGTCCTGGGAGTTGCTTCTATAAAACAATTCAAATAGGACTGTCACAGAAACAGACAACAAATTGCCTTTTAATTGAAATGGGAATTCAAATCTCACAGGCACCCTCTCAACCTCTGTCCATGCACACGCAACCAGTAGCATCCTAAAGGGTTCACAAAGCCTCAGGTAAAAGACCCAGGCCTGTTCTTCCAGGGGTAAAAATAGCTGTTTGGTCTGAACCACACAGACACCCTTAAGGAGTTCAGCTGGTCCCACTCCTGATGGCTGCCGCAGAGCACCGGTGACCTGTGAAATTTCACAGAAAGAACTGTTAATGGAACCTGAGCTAAGAACTGGGGGATAGGTGCCAAGCTGAAATGATTTAGGACAGCATGAACGTGAGTGTAAGGGGGGCATCTTAAGCTGATTCTGTCTGACAAATGCGGTTAAGTTGATACTGGACAAATGGCTCACCTCTCATTTAAGTAAAGCCGGGGGGAACACATGCAGATGGTCTCTCCTGGACATGGCTACAGCAGGAGTTGGCTGAAGACCAGCAGCTGGCTGGTAGTCCCCCACTGTATGTCTGGCAGGAAGGACAGAGAGAACATTCACTGCACTCGAGCAGACTCAGCTAATTTAGTCAAAAACAAAGGTGGTTTGAGCTAACCTGGCTGACTTAGCAGCGAGGTGGATTAAGAACACCCAGAAGACCCCTTCTGCCAGCCCTGCTGGGGATATAATCTTTGCTGGTTATATTTTCTAATTCCAAAAAGTCATGTATCCATGCCCCAGGAATTGCTTTCTCTCTTTTCCTCCATCACAAGTCTAGACAAAACCACATTAAGATCAGTCTTTGACTATACTCATACAGGTGTAAGGGGTTAGCAGTTACTAAAAAGTTTTGTGGATACAGGAAGAAATGAGCTCTTTGTCTCCAAGGTGTGTTCACTGAATAGAGTCAAGAGTAAAAACCAGAAATGAACTAAAAGAAGCTTCATGCTAGGGATCCAAAAAAAAAAAAAAAAAAACCAAAAAAAAAAAAAAAGGAAATTAAGAAATTCCTATCGAAAGAGTTTGAGGTGAGAAGGGACACTTTATAAACCTTTGTTTCACAAAAAGGAGTGTGTGACATACTTTTCATGACTTTTTCTCTCCATGGTCCCCTGAGCCCAGCCCACCTCTGGCCCACAGAAGCGGCACAGCCACCCATCACGCCCGGGGCTGGCCAGGCAGCTGAACCACGGTGGGACTGCCGGCAAAGAAGCACTTCTCATGCTCCCATCTCCACCCACGGCTCTCCGATTCCAGATTCTTGGCACCGGTTTGGACAGCTCGGCAGTCAGTGCCTGCCTCCATTCATAAAACTGAGACCACACTGATGAAAGCCACGGGCTGGAGCGCGCCTAGCAATAAATGTCAGTGACATCTCACGGTCAAAGTTACTTCCAGAGCTGCTCCCATGTGGGAAGCCTGGAGGTCACATCTGGACAAAGAAGTCAGGGCGAGCTGCGTGCGTGGATGAGTGACAGTGCTTAAACTTCTCCCTGATTTTGGATTCAAGCCACAGAGTTCATTAGCAAACAAGACAGACAGGAATGTATGTCTTTCTTAAAGCAGACCAGGAGCTGTAATTAACACGGCTTAATGTTCATGAATAATGGATTAGGCTTGTAACCTGCCAGAATGAAAAGGTAACTCGAAGGGTCTGCTCTTGCTCTAATCACGGTCAGCAGAAGGAGGAGTAGGTCCAGGCCACAAGTGAGCTGCAATTTCTTCATATCTAGGTGTGATATATGTTCATTTCAACAGTTTGATTTCTTACAAAAAGACCACGGTAACATAGGCAGGAGAAGACAAACCACTTTTTGGAACACCCCTTTCAGAAGTCTCTTTTAGTTTCTAATGTATATGAACACAGAATCGGAAAAGGACCTCTTGGGGTATTAAATCCAGGCCCCTGTTATTGAAGGCAACATGTCACTTCCAGCAAAAACAAAGGTTAATATTATGCCAATGAGCTGGAAGGAAATCCAAATTTCTAATGCAAGAGAATGAGGGGAAAAGCTAAACAAAAGTGAATGTATGGGACCATATCAGTATATCAGAGCCTTATTCTAAACACACGGGCTGCTGATACCTCTAAGAGGGGGTAAGAAGCAGAATAATTAAGAGTCAAGGTTCTTTCTGCCACTTGGGATCCGCATACAACTGAGATAAGAAACACCTCGGTGCAGTTCAGCCCTGGGAGAGGAAAGGAGGGTGGGGCTCCTGGCAGGCACAGGCCTCTCCCAGGGCAGCGCAAGGCCACCTGAGATCATGGCTGGCCCATCGTCAAAGGTTCACGGGAGGAGCAAGCAGCCCCTGGAACCTGCAGCAAGAAGGAAGCTGTAGGAAAGCATGTGCCCACTGCAAGTCTTTCGGCAACCACAAAAATCTCTGGATAGTTTAAAGGACACTTCTGGTTTTGCCAGATGCCATTAAATGCCACCTGTTAGCCACAAACTCACGGGCATGGAAAAATTCCCAAGGAACAGTTTGAAAGAGAAGGCCAACACTGTAAACATTTGTCATCTCCTGCAATAAAGGAAAGATGCAGCTGTGAAAGCCATGGTTGGCAATAGGTTTGGTTTGCTTCACACGGGTTGCAGAATCTCCGAGCAGAAAGATGACAAGGGAGGACAGCCAAGGTACCCAATGGCCTCCACGCAGGCTTTGAGAACTGAGGGCAGATACCAGATGCTACAGCAATGAGAGCTGAAGGAGTTCTTAGAAGTTCCAACACACACAAACAAGGCATAATTTTTAGCGTAAAGTGAAATCAGGTCACAACCTGGAGATAAGATGTAACTACTGTCTGTTCCTGAGAACCCAGAGGAAGGGACATCCACAGGGCTGGCAGGGGTTCTGGCAGTTTGTCAACACCCCAGCGCCATCCCTCCTGCTGTCAAGGAACTGTCCAGCAAAACAAAGTAATTCCCAAAAGCGTAATAACAAGGTTAAATACCAGTCAGAGAAGATGCCATCTCCTCCCTACACTGCTGCTCTACAGCAACCTACCAACAGAGCTAAAAGCCAGCCTGGGATGTTTGGTAAACTTCTTATTTGCACCTACATGGGAGTGAAACTACACTCGTGAGCACCCACCCACAGGCCCCTTCCAGTGAGGGAACAGATCCTCAGCTACCCTCACCCAATCAGCCCCATATACATGGGTTGTCACTCTCCAAGCCCAAGCAGGACAGAAAGAAGTGGCACTAGAACATCACCTTTAATCCCACCAAGCACCACAGGGCTTGCTGCCCCATCATTGCCCCTGAAAGGCCACCTACCATACAGTGCACCAAACTGGATAAAGATGGTTTCTTCAAGCTTCAGGTAGATCACATCTAAATTCAGAAGTATATATAATGCCACATCATCCCCTAACACAACTGGAAAAGCATTAAAGTCAATGGAGGGACAGACTAACAGAAGGAAAAAAGCAATCTCTCCAATCACAGACACTGGTTTGAATTAAAAGGAAAACATTTCCTAGTACTTAAATACACCACAAAGCTAGAGGTTACAGATTCTTTATCCCAGTATAGCTTGCAAAGCAGCTTACTGGACTAAGCCCAGAGCAGCAGTCCCACAGAAGTGGAATCTCTGAGGAGTTCCCAGGACTGAAGGTACATCAGCTGCTTGTCTTTACTGGAGAAGGTAAAGATCCAACCACCACACTTTATGCCATAAATTCTGCTCAGAGCCTTGCCCATGAGAGAGAACACATGGACAGAATTAAAATAGCAGGGCTGTCGAAGAATAAGGCAGCACTAGAAAAGGTTTGCCAACACACTAATGCCAATTAAGGGTGTGACTTTTGGAAGATATTTTCACACCAGCACCAGGCCTATTAATGCTGGTGCAACTGTCTTCAAAGTGATTCTGAAGGTCCAGCTGACTCCATTTGGGAAAAGAAACAGTTAAAAGACTCTTTTTTGGCATCTATAGGCCCAATTCTGCCACAAGGAGAAAATCTTTCATATTAAAAATAGTTTAATCTGTTGGACTAATAAGGATGTTTTATGTCTAGAAAGCTCTGTCTTTCGCAGATAATTTTACACCCATCTACCATAAGCTGTAGTTTTTCTTGTTAAACCACAGTCTAACCAAGTTATAAGTAAATCCATGTTAATGCAACGTTCCCATACAATCCCTCTCCAACCAAAAGGAACAACGATGCCTCAAACAAAGATATCCCATGAGGAGGAGCAGGAAAGGATTCAGGTGCAGAAGACCTGTTCGAAAAGGGGTACTGGTTTTAAATTGGAAATGGGGAGATTCAGATTAGATATTAAGAAGAAATTCTTTCCTGTGAGGGTGGTGAGACACTGGAACAGGTTGCCCAGAGAAGCTGTGGCTGTCCGATCCCTGGAAGTGTTCAAGACCAGACTGGATGGGGTTTTGGAACAACCTGGTGTGGTGGGAGGTGTCCCTACCCAGAGCAGGGGAGTTGGAACCTGATGATCTTGAAGGTCCCTTCCAACTATAACTATTCCATGATTCTATGAGAAAACCACAGAACAGTCTCAAGCACCACCTCTCTACTCATCACCTATGGGTGCAAAGAAACAACACTCAGAACCACTATCATCCCTTCCTGCAGGCTGAGAGAACAAGTGTGGTGCCTGTAAGCTCCAAGGATCCTCCTGCAGATGGTACAGACCCTGTGTGGCCCAACCCCATCTCCTCCAGCCCAGGGGTGGCTGAGCTCTGGGCAGACCCACAGGCTCCAGCACAAGCCTTTGAGCGACAAGAGGAAGAGATAAGGTGAGGGGAGGTGTGGTGGGCAGAGAACAGCCCGCCTCTCATTCAAGGCCCCAAAAGACTGGGAGTGCTTTTGATTCCAGGAGCTGGATTTCTTCACCAATCCCACAAGCTTGGTCCCCCAAATCTCCCCACCGCAGGCCCCTGCCACAAAAAGCGTTCGCACCCAGCTCTGCTCGCTCCAAGAATCCAGGCAGACCAGCAAAAGCAGACAGAAAGTGTTTCTCTTGGTTATCCCATGGACATTTTCCTCTTCCTTTCAAACTTCCCATCGGTTTTCATTAAGCCCACATGAGATGAGCAAGCCTGTGCAACTTGGAGAATGCATTTATGGANTGAAAAGGGCAAGAAAAAGCAGCGTAAGGAACCGTTTCCCTACTTGTCCCAGCAGCCGGGAAAGGGCTTCGGATCGCGCCCCCCGCACCAACGAGCTGCAGCCGGCTCCGCTCCGCCCGGCACCGGCGGGGGCCCCCCCGCCGGGTGGGCGCGGGCCCCCCCC
>VZRU01020543.1:89836-104832 GCA_013398155.1 Pedionomus torquatus | reverse complement strand
GGCGGGCGTGCTGGCCCGGATCCGAACCCGCGCTCCTCGCCTCGCCCCCCCGCCCCACCACCGCTTGCACTTACCGCCCTGCTCCGCCCCGCGCTGCTCCGCTCCGTTCCGCGGGGAAAGGGACGAGGGGACCCCGGGAGCCGGAGGGAGGGGCCGGAAAGCCGCGGCGGGGCTGACCGATGGCGCGGGGCGTTTGTCTAACCTGACACCGGGGGCTGCCGCCCGCTGCACCGCACCGGGCTCCGCACCGCACCGCGGGCCGGGAGGCGAGTACCCGCCTGGACACAAGGAAACAATGAGATGTTGCTGTTGTGGAAGGCTCACGTGGAGGAAAAAAAGTCTGCATCCTAGTTCCTGGGGGTTCCCAATTAAAAAGGAGAAAGCCCGAGGGGGGGGGGGGGGGGAGGGGGGGGGGAGGGGAGGGGTGTGGCAAGCCAAGACCCCAACCGGCCTTGGGACAGAGGTGCCTCACCCACCTGGGTTTGCCCAGGTTAAGCCCCCTCACTCCATCAAAGGTGGCTTTGAAATTGTCCTAAGAAGCGCTTTTGATTTTCTTTCTGTCCTGCTTGCTGCTCATGGAGATCCGAGAGGCCCCAAACTTACCTCACCGTAAGCCACCACCAAAGCGTTTGGCCATTTTGATCCTAATCTTTACATCGAATGGGTCCAGTTGTTACATTTCTAAGCCATCCCGGTATAAATTAGGGGCAAGTCCCCAGGAAGAACAAAGTCACGGCAGCACTATGTCATTGAGAAAACATCCCTCAGAGGGTCTCAAGAACAACTCAGTGTGCCTTCTCGCTGCCCAGGGGGCTCACTCCAGTACCCTGGCTGGGTCACAAGGAACCTGTCTTGCCCTGGATGGGGAGCTCGGGGACCTCCCTTGCAGACACCAGGCTCAAGTCCCCTCTGCCTTTCTGGAGCCTGGATTTAGGGCCAGCCTTGAAACCTCTGCAACAAGCCCCCTGAGTATGTGGAGAAGGGGGACCCAGCTGGACTGTTTTCACCTTGCTGAGCTCCTCCATCTCCTTGGGCATTTCGTTATGGCAGGAAGGGACCAACCAAACACCTGGGTGATGGATGCAGCAGAGCACCTATGGTCTGGCTGCTGGCTTTGCCTTTCCCAGCAACCAAGGGATGGAGTAGAATCTACTGCTGCCGTCAGTGGTGGTGGCTCCCCACACACCTAGTCACCTTCTCCCATCGCTGCCACTCTGGAGGAGAGGTCTCTCGCCATGCCCTCCTCTTCCTCCTAGCAAACACAGCTCAGCCCAGTCCATGGCAGTAAAAATGCAACATTATTGGGGAAATTTTTGGGCTGCCTGGCTTTCAGCAGTTCCCGCTCACAGACAAGTCTAAAATCTCTTCAGACAAAATATGCGTGCAATTACGGAGAAGCAGCAGTGTAAGAATTTCCATTTCTGAATAATGTGGTATCCTGTCTCTAACACAGCCAAAGCTTGGGAAAGGGGGACTGTCGTATTGTGTGATGTTGCAGGGCGTGTGGGGAGGGGGTTTGCTGCCGGACACCCTGAGGGCTAGACCAACCATTCAAAATTATTGTGTAACTTTAGCCAGAGAGAAAAATGCTATTTACTTTGTGAGGAAACAATCAACCCTCCAAAAATGATCCTGCACAGTCTTGAATTTCACCCAAAGGCAAAAGGAAAGCATAAAGATGGCAGAGGGCACTGGTTTCTCTCCCCCTCTGCAAAGATACCACATGAGCACCACTGCTCTGAAGGCTGTGTTTGCAGTCTCCTGGAATCATCTGGTGGCAGCCCATGAGTGCCACATGCTGTCACCCAACTGCACCATGAGCAGATGGGAAGCAACAGAGGCAGCAGTAAAACTTCTGGGCTTTGCACGAGAGGTTCATGGCTGAGCTGGGAGTGAGCCCATGCCTGCCAGCTCCACACCCCAGGGTCCAAGTCACACGTGTTTGAGGAAACCCAGGAGTTCCTAACTAACTGGAGTCAACCCCAGGACTGCAATAAAAACAAAACCTGGAATTACAGGAACCATCTGAAATTGCTCCAGCAGTTTTTGCTGTTCAAGCCACAGCGGCCTCAGCAATGCAAAGGGTAGGTAGGGTATAATCTCTCAACGTGAGGTTTCCCCTCCCCGAAACACCCGTTATCTGTTACCACCATATTTGTTCCACCAACACCAGCAGAGGCAGCAGGAGAACCTGACAACCCAATGCACTAAAGACAGAAGCCAAAAGTGCTTGTCACCACTTGTATAGTAGCTTTTCCAATGCCTTTGCTGTGCCCAGAGCTGAATGTGTAGCAGGGGGGGCTTCAGAAGGAAACAACCACAGACTTGGTGTTTGTTGGTGCAGCTTTGGGAGGGGAAAGGTGTGGAGAAGTGGTGTGCAGGGGTCTCAGTCTTGCGTCCAGCAGATGAGGACTGAGCCAACGGAAGGTGGTGACACTGTCACAGTGGGTAACTGTGACACAGTCTTTACCCCACTCTGCCAACGATTTCTTGATGTATTACTAGGACAGATTGATTCATACCTCTATAGATCACTGTAAAACAACAACCACAGCACCAGAAGACTGTAGAGGATAGAAACTCCTCAGCACAGCAGAGCAAAATGGCTGTTAAGACCTGCCAGCTCCAGCTCTGGTGTACCTCACCACAACACTACTCACCTGGGGAAAAAACAGGAAGTCCTAAACCTAACTTCAGGTTAGGACCCCAGCGTAGTTGGGACTCCTACGTGTTTGGAGTGCTACCCTGGTGGCCTGTCCTCAGGCAGTGCTTTCACTCAATTTGCCCAAGTGAAAAATATGGCTCAGAAACAGAGTAACTTTTTTAACCTTATAAGATCACTTAAAATATTTGGCTTTGGCTCCAAGTGACACTGAAGAACTAATACATCTAGGATGTCACAAAGTGAAGCTAAATGGAAATATCCATCATTTCTGAATGAAAGAAAACTGACAAAAAAGATTGTCTGGGGAATGAAAGGGTAAGGCAGGCCATGTGAATCCACACAAGATGCAGCATGGCCATCACCATTGGTGGGATTAGCACATATCCACTCTGGGACCAGCTTTGGAAAGCAAAACCAATGCTTTGGAAGTCTGACTTAAAGAGGAGAAATGTTCCCACAGGCTTTCCTTTGGCCATTTTTGGCATCTCAAACACTGCTGAAAATCTAAGCTCTGCACTGGGCATCCAAGGGGAGCGGGGCAGTACTGCCTCCTTCCAAGAGACAGGAAGAAAACCTGGACACACAAAGAGGACTCTGCTTATGGTGTAGTTAAACCAAAAGAACATCATCCCCTTCAAAGCAACTGGAGCTTGTCCAAGTGAAAGCCCCAAAGAAGAGGAACCAAATCAGGAGAGAGAAAATGTGAAATTTCAGAATTCCAGAACTAACACAAAAAGTCTTTAGTGTTTCTTAGAATCATAGAATGATTAGAATTGGAAGCAACCTTAAAGATCATCCAGTTCCAACCCGCCTGCCCTGAGCAGGGACACCTCCCACCAGACCAGGTTGCTCAAAGCCCCATCCAGCCTGGCCTTGAACACTTCCAGGAAGCCACAGCTTCCCTGGGCAACCTGTTCCAGTGCCTCACCACTCTCACAGGAAAGAATTTCTTCCTGATATCTTATCTAAATGTCCCCTCTTCCAGTTTAAAACCATTCCCCCTTGTCCTATCACTACACTTCCTGACAAAGAGTCCCTCTCCAGCTCTCCTGTAACTCCCTTCAGTTTCCTAAGCAATAATTTCCTAATCACAGACCAGTGGGAACCATGCCCCCAGTATCCTCTATGCCTTTTTTTTTTTTCCCTGCCACTGTGAATTGTAGGAACTCTTTTTTTTCCCCTGCCACTGTGAATTGTAGGAACTCTTTTTGCCACATCTGTTCCATGACTCTCTCTTCCACATGACTATAGCATTCCCACTTTAAAACCCCGCTACTCAGGATGAATAACCCCCTAGCAGAGCCAATCAATCATCAAGTGTGGGCACACTCAGACTGAAATATTTTCTCACATGTCCTCATCCAACCACAGTTTTTCAGAATTTGGGGAAGATGTCACATGGCAATAGAAAACAATGCCTACTTGGCCAAAGGCAGGCCATTCAGCAGTGTGCCTGTTATTGCAGCCTACAGTTGAGAAACACAAGAAATATATAGCTCACACAGGAAAACCTTTTAGCAGATGTTGCTGTCTTGAAATACTAGAGTGTTAATATTCTAATACATTTCAAACAAGAGAAAAATTGCACAATTTATAGACTAGCCCAATCCAAACCAATCCATAAACAATATACGTCTACTCTGAGTCCAGTGCAGAAAAGTTCGTACTGCTCTGGAGATTTCTGATCACTGGGACTCACAAAGATTTGCCGTGACCTGCATGGTTGAACTCTTAACAGGGGAAAGTTAAAGAAACAGTCTACAAGGGAAGATTCCTGCAGTGCTGGATGAATGCGGCATGAGAACTACCTACTTGGGCAGCTTAGGGAGGAAAACAGCATCACCCTTTCTTTATTATCACCCAGGTTTTTTGCAGGCTATTTGGTCAAATTCAACACTCTGCTACAGACATTCAGTGCCCTTGGAGGAAATGAAACGGTATATGTGAGAGAGTAAAGCATAATCTTCCGAGCAAGAAGCAAGTGTGCCCCACAGTGATTTGCTGTTAATTTAATGCACTGAGAACCAAGAGCACTTACAAGCAGCATTTGATAAGGTATTCTTTCAGATGCTGATAATTTACTGCAAGTGTCTGAGAAATGTACCCAAATCTAAAATCAAAGGACTCCACAAGAAAAACAGCAGGAAAGCAATCTTCATTTTAGAACCTGACTTGAAACTATTCCTTGTTCTCAAACCTTTTTGGCACCAACCAGCACACAAAGGAAAACAGGGCTCTCAGAAATCAGCACTCTGATGCCAGTAAACACCACCTCGTTGATGAACTTCTGGACTGAAAATGCTGCTGAGACAAATCCTCTACCAAGGTGAGCTCTTCCTTTACTCCATAGCCATAGAAATGGGTACAACATGCCCTCTTCCAGGGCTTGTTACCTTCATTTCTGTCACATGTAAGGTTCCCAAAAAACCCTAGCTGAGCATGTGAGAGACACTTGAGTTTTGACTGATTTCTGGTTGTGCAGTAGTGGCTCAAATCTGACATCCACCCAAATGTGCAGTGAGCAGGTAGAGTTGTGTTTTTCCCCAGTCAGCTCTGCTGACATCTCCCATCTCCTCCTGGCCACCCCAGTTCTTTTCGCAGGACCTTCTGCACCTGAACATTTTGAGAGTAAGGAAGCTGAGGATGCAAATGAAACAAAAAGTTTCTTTTTATTGTTTTCTTTTTTGAAAGTGTTCAGTATTGACCTTGAAAGTCTTCAAAAAACAATGAAGCTTTAGCTGTTTTTGTGGTGGGTGAGCTGACTAGCGCAGACTGTTAAAACACATTTCAGATTGGCTGCTGCAAGTTGCATGTAGGTTATAAATAAAACAAAACAAATATCCAAGAATGACCACCAACATGCTGCATCATGAGAAGATACCCTTTGCATTACAATTCTGAAACATGCTTTTAATTTATAAAGAATAACAGTATTGAAATGTCATTTCAGCAGAACAAAACAAATATTTAAAGGTTGCCAACTAGGACCCAGAGCCCACAGGCTTCTACTGTGTGGGTTCTTTTTATGTGGGTTCTTGCACCCACATTGAGCTCTGCTAACGTCAGCAGACTTCTCTGTGGGTGCAGAGATCTGTCAGCACTGCACCCAACCTGGCTGGATATAGCAGTAGGTGGGATGGCAGGAGAGCAGCCAGCACAAAAGCCAGGATGGCTACAGATTACAAGGAGAAAGTAAGAAAGGAGAAGCCTGGCAGCCAGAGGCTGAGCAGGGCTGAAATGCCCTGTAAAGCTGTGCATGCTCTATATCACTGTGCTGTGATCACTGTGCACTCCGATTTGTGACGTCTGGACTCCTCTTAGTTTTGTCCCATATTGGTGCATAGAACAGATCAATGTCACAAGACAGTTATTTTGTCTAGAGAGCACTTACTGACAAGGCAAATAGGTGGCAGAGCCCAGAGGAATTCAGAGCAAAGGAAGAATTAAGGATTAGGGCATCTCCCAAAGGATGTCAACTGAGCAACTGGCAGGGAGTAAAACCAGGAGAGGGACTGACAGCAAAGGGAGCAGAAGGCAGCACAGGGTCTGGTTTGATGACACTGGACCATTGCTTCTCCAAGTCAGGTTAGGATGTGAGCACGGGGCAGGGGCAGAGAGCACTCTCAAGAGACAGGACTGCACGGAGTAGTGGCCCTGCCAGCTGCAGAGCGAGGAGGAAGGGCAGCAGCCATCTGCCAGGGAAGGAGAAGGGATGAAATGGGAGAGGCTGCAGGGACACGCAGCCAGCCCCAGGCACACTGGTGGAGATAACTTTAAGCTCTTCCTTAAGTTTCTGTGGGCTTTTTTTTTTTTTTTTTTTTAATCCCTTGCCCTTTCAGTGCAAGCAAGGACTTGTCAGGCTTTTAACCCGAAGTAAATTGTATTTTTTGTCATTCCTTTACTTAGATATTTAGTTTACATGCCGCCCAACTGCTGAATTTTACCTGCTCATCTCCTACTGCCAGGAGTTTTTCCCTTTGTGCAAATATTTCTGCTCACAGCAATGCTGAGGTTTATATTTATATGGCCACCATAAAATTAATAGTTCTTTCGTTTGCTTCCAAGATGAGCACATAGCCATCTCCTGCTGCAGTACCTCATAGCCTTGGCACAGACAGCCCTGCAGGCAGGTTCTTGTGCACTCATATTTTTGCTCTTGTAACACTTCGGGTTCAATCCCACATCCACAACATTATTTCTCTATGCTTTTTATATGCACCAGCCTATGCAGGATCCCCTTCTTTCCTCTCCAGACTATACATAAATTTTCTTAAGGTTTCATTCTGGGTGTGGATATTCCCATCTAGATTCCAATCTCAAGCTCATCATCCCTATAACACACTCCATTCCCAACACATAATGAGAAGACTGTGTCTTCATCCCTGAAATGAGGTGTGACTTCCATCTGATATTTCTGCATTTCAGTGCATGGCAAATACCATCTCCCACATTTCTGCTTTGCTCTCTGGAATTGCCCACTCCCCAAGTTACCAGAAAATGGCCAGAAGCACACAGCCCTTCAAAACCAGACGGGATCATAAATAAGACTACTTCTGCCTCATCATCACAAGTGCAAAAGGAAACACTGTTTATGCCTTTCACAGTTCTCCACTCTCCTGCAGAATCCCAAATCCCAGCAGCACTTCACATTGCTTTGTGAACTGAGGCTGCTGTTCTGTCTCATCCGCTCCAGATACTGGCTTTTGCTCAGTCCTCATGCAGGACTCACGCACAGGAGTCCGTTCTAACCAGCACCTGAATTTTTGTAAGGCGCCTGGTATAACCGCAGCCACAGTGACAGATAAGGCTAAGGTAATGAGAGGTTTCAAGCTCAGCCTGAACAGGCAGAGACCCACCACCAAAGAACCTCTGCATTTGGGAGGTCCAGTATGAGCTCCTTTGACAGCATGTGTCAACCCTTCTATATTGATAGAGATCATTGTTTTCCTCTGGGGGATGGCTCAAATAAAAAAGTTTGCATTGAGGCCAAGAATGCCGAGTCCAACCCTTTGTAACATCCTGAGTTTGTAATACCTACGATACAAATAAACCGCCAAAAATGGCCTTTTTTTCCCCCAGATATCACAAAGTTACCCTGTCCACAAGTTGCTGTTTGATGTTGCCTGCTATTCCAAAGGAGCACAATGGAAAATTCCTTGCCGTAACACCTTTCAGTAGCTATTACAGGTCGTTACCATTAAATAATTGNTGCTATTCCAAAGGAGCACAATGGAAAATTCCTTGCCGTAACACCTTTCAGTAACTATTACAGGTCGTTACCATTAAGAAATAATTGAGAAGCTGCCAGAGCTGGGACACACTGCCTGGATCTGTCCCCCAGTAACACACCAACAGGGAAGGGACCTGGTACAGGCTGCTGCTTTTACCAGTCAGTCTATCTCTTCATCCCAACAGGCAGTGGTGGCTGCCACCACCACCACAGAATACTCATTTTCACTTTTTTTTTTTCCCCCCAAAGCAATTCTCTAGTAAAAGCATGAGCCTCCGGCTTTCGGCACCTTTTCCACAGAAAAGTAGCCATATGTTAAAATAAACCAATTGGGGTAGAAACTAACCTACTAGAAACTAACCTACTAGAAGCTAACCTATTAGTATGTCATTGTCATTCTGTCATTCTGTCCTTCTTTTAGAATGAATATGATTCAAAGAAACAAGTAAAATTGTGGTTTGCCTGCTGTGGGGAAACAGGTGACCGTCCCCGAATGCTGGCAGACCGTCTCTCTCCTCCAGCCAGGAACAAGGCCTCACATTAGAGGCTTCCTAAATTGAATAAGGTGTGGAGCTAATAAAAACTTGAATCAGCCTAAAGACCTGATGATTAAATCTTGGAAAGCTAAAGGCCATGTGAGCCAGTTAGTACTGCCTTCTACTGTGATGGATCTCTAACAACATGTGAAAGTTATCATCCAGTGAGGCAAAACATCCCTGTTGTTGGGCAGTGCAGACACACAGCCAGCCAAGTTCTTAGTGAAAGCATCTCACGAGCCTCACAGGGACTATTTGGAGATGTCATCCTGCACAAATACACCTAGATCACAGAAAATGATCTCAGCTCAAAGTTAAAAAGTACTCCACACATTACCTGCTCTGCAAAAATCCAACTGAGATGTCTCTTTTTTCTTTTTTTTTCACCATAGCTCAAACTGCAGCTTCAGAGCTGGATCCATGCAATAGACATCCACATAGAGCACATACTTCTGGGCTGAATTTACGGGTGCTGCCATGTAGGAAAGTAACAAGGCTGTAATACTGTTTAGCCCTGCTTAGTTCATACTCAAAGGCCAACTCACAATTGCTTTGGACGTGGTTCTCCTGTTACTACTGAAGGGACCAGATGACCCTACAAAACAGACAGCAGCAACGCCCCTTTCACAGCTGTCTTCAGTTCCACTCCTGAAATTTGGCTGGGTGTTTTCTTCAAGATTCAGAACACACATGTAAACTATTTAGGGATAGCCCTATAGCCTCATTTCTTCTTAACAATACCAGAGAGAATGAAAAAAATAGTTTTATAACTATCAGAAAGGAAAAAATAAACAAATGGGTGGGGGACGGGACGGACACAACCTCTACAGCAAGGGTCTGACCTGCAGCAGCCTGGTCTGTTTTCTCACCACATTACAGTTTCTGGGGAACCATTGTTCTGAAGAAGTTTTCAGGCAGTGATGGGCAGATCCCCAGCAGTACACAGATCCCTCTCTGGTGGTCTCCCGTGTCAGCTATGATGAGCCTTTGCAGGGAAAAGAAACGGTCACAGAGAGAAGATTGTGGGTTTTTTGTTTTGTTAGAATGAGATCTGTAAACTGGGATTGCCAAGGCACTATGGTTGCTCATCAGAAAGGCTCAGTTTACCTGTGTTATCTGCTTACCGTCTGGGCTTTTCTGAAATAGCTACAGCTGGCCCATGCTTTGCCCTTCCACTTGGAGAGGGGGAGAGGCAAAAATCTGGAGTCCACACCTGGAACCCGTGCAAACTTCTGCCACCAAAGAAGGGTCTGAATTTTCCCCAATTTGGACACAAGGCAGGCGTTGGGAGGAGAAGAGGTGACCCTACATGGCCCCATTCGCACAGTAAGCGAGTGAGCCCTTGGAGAGACATGGCTGCTCTTGCAGGTAAGAGAGCAGAGAACTAATTAATGAAGGGAAAAAACAGCTTACAGCCACCTGAGGAGAAGAAGAGTGTCTGCCAGAAGCCCAACCAGCCTCTGACTGCAAGGGAGTTTCAGGCTAGAGCAAAAGGAATAAGGAGTAGGACAGTCCCCCAGGATGAATGAATTGCACTTACAACTCCTGCTGTACAAAAAGACCAGAAACAGCAGTGGGGAGAGCCGTAGCAATCTTCCCCGCCTCCCAGCATTCACCCTTGGGTCAAAATGACCTTCTGAGGAGGCTGGCAGGGACTGCAAAGTGTTTTGCCTTCCCTCCCTGTCATGCAGCCATCAGTGTGCACATGGGGCTGCCCAGAGTTTAGATTGGCTAATGATTATTACCTGGCCTGACATGGCATTTGCCATAAAGCCTTACTACCTGCTGAATTCCAGGCCCAGGATCTCACTAGAGCTTTGGGGAGGCATGAGGGCTTTGGCAGAGCCTGCAGGCTCTTGGTTCACACAAGCAACTGCAAGAACCTTACCCAGAGGCAAGGCCACGCTGGATCAAATCAAAAGCTCACCCGGTCCCATATCCTGTCTCCAACAGTGGAGACACACACAAACAGGGCAGCCATGTAATGTGTTTTCACTAATTTTCTCCCACCTTCTATAACAACATTCAGCTCTGGGGCCTCTAGAGCCAGAGGTAGTGCCTCCGTGTGGCAGCTTTCATGGCTGTGTCTGGTCTCTTCTTTGAAGATGCTAGATGATCTCAAGGGCTGACTGTCCCGTGGGGAAGTTTCCAAAACCTGTTCTCCTCCACATGACTGCTGCTCCACTGGACCTTCCAAAGTGGAGGTGTCCTTGCCCATGGCCACAGGGTATGGAATTCAATGATCTTTGAGGTCCTTTCCAACTCTATGATTTTATGGAGGTTCCCCACTGCGGCCCTCATGACTGCCCAGCAAAGGAGACATCAGCCATGACATGCAGCCCCACACGTAGCTCTCCACTTTCAAAACACCTTCAAGAGCAGCACAGCATCTGTCACTTCTCATGATTTCCACATACAAATGCCACACGGCTGTGAGGAAAAATGCGTTAGAAACAGCCCCAAGCCACCCAGGAGAGATCACAAGAATGAAAGTGGTTTCATTTTTTATGTTTCTGACCATCTCTGTTTTAATCAGCAAGAAGTTAAATTCATTTTACCCCCAGACCAAAGTGCCAATGGCTTCCATAACAGGACACACCCATCACCTAGAAATAGGAGAAGTTCATGAAGATTTTTCCCTCTTATGCGGTATCTCCATCATAATAGTTGAAAGTTATTGCTGTAAATATGACATTTGTGACAAAAGCAGCCGCAGCTCCTCAGGAGTTTGGACAAAGCCCACCTGATGGCCGCTGCCCCCAGAGCCTGCACCTCCAGCTTGCCTTTAGTCACACCACTGTTGAATTTCACCCCGAGGTGTGGTCAATCCCTTATTTATCTCACAGGGGAGCTGTTGTGTTTCATCAGTGCTTGGGAACAGCTGGGAGATCCTGCAGAGCCAGACCCTGTGACAGGGAAAGTCACGTTTCCATCCGTGCCCCCAGACATCACCCTGCATCTAGAAGTTTTCCAGCAGAACTTTTAACAGTTTCCGCATGAGGTTCAGAATGGGTAAAATTAAAGCTTGCTGTTATTTCAGAAATTATTTTTTATTTCGTTTTTCATGAGACATATCTGTGTGCAAAGCACTTTGCAGAAAGTATGTGTGGGTTTGAGAAGTGGGAGAGAGCCGTGAATAGATTCAAGTTCTTCAGCAATTACCAAAAGTCTGCTTGAGATGTAAATGCATCCTTAGCCTTTAGTACTGAGAATTTAAAAACGTGTGGAGACCTGAGCTGATATTGTCTTTTTTTAATTTTGTATAGACCTTTATCTTCAAATAATAAACCACTGCTTTGGTTTATGCTGAAGAGGGAGACATTCTGTCTTTTATCTCCTATGCTGTTATGTGGCATCAACACAGCATTTAATAAAATGCATCTTCATATAACAATAAAGTTTGTTTTCCAAACAAAAGTGTGTTTTTCCCATAGTAATGTAAATTTTCAGTTCTTCTTTACACTTCAGAGATGATGAGAGAAAAAGATTTTAAGATCTCCCCAAAGGAGAGATTTAATTGTAAAACAAAGCACTAAGTATGACATTTAGCTGAGATTGTAAAGGCTACAGTAATTAAACCAGACTAAAACATATGGTGCACTTCATGAGGGTGGTTCCCAAACTGAGCCTTTTTGGTTACAGAGAAAAATCAGGAAAATACAGCCATTCTCCTCAATCTTGGATCATAAAAGCAGTCTTTGCTTTAGTGCTGGGGGCTCAGGAGTGGCACTCCCCTTTCAATTCAGTTAATCTGGAAGAGAACAATTTCCTTTCATCTCCTAAGCAAGATACACGCTACAGTTGTGATCTATTAATGCATTTAGAGTATGATATGAGGGAAGGAAATTGTCATTAGCTGCTTGTAATAGTCTGTCAGCTGATGCCACGGCATGATAGTGCTGCACTTCAACGGGAAGAGAAGCATCACGTTACCGGCACTTAAGTTACATTGCGGGCACTCTCTCTGATGGCAAAGGCCAGGTGATGTTTCAGAGAGGTCACAGTTGTCACACGGACCACAGAAAAACCTTTGTCAGCAGGGTCTCTGACTGGCTTCTAGCTGGAGATGTTGCAATGCAGTCAAATCCCTTAACGGTAGACCTAAAGATAAAAACAAAACAAAACCCACAACAACAACACCACACTTGTGTGACCAGATAACACATAGAGGCTAAAGCCAAATCCCTAGCTGGTGTCCACTAGCAGAGCTTTAGGACATCCACACTCGCTTGCTCCGTTCTGGGCTCAGTTCTCATTATTTCACCTTTTTTTAAGCTCAGCCTTCCCACTTCAGGGTGCAGAGAACAGACTGTGAACTTTGAGCTCCCAGTTTGAAACTGCGTGTTGAGAAAAATCTAGGCCTGGTTAAAACTCACGTCTTTTCCAAACATTTGCGTCTTTTACTGCCAGGCATCGATTGGGTACAGGCAGCTTGGACTGGCGAAGTGTCCGTTGCTGTCAGTGGGCAATTCTGAATATAAACGTATTTGACCTAACCCCTCCACTGCAGTTAGAAAGTGCCAGCAAAGATGAAGGCTAGTTAGGTCTCCCTTCTGAGAGGGCATTAGGAATTAAGCTAAACATGACAGATGTTCACAGCTTTTTGGCTTTCAAGAAGGTAGTCCAAAAGGAATTCAGGCTGAAAAGAATTACTGAGAAGCTCTGAGAGCTGTGCATTTTCCAGGGCATTTTATGGGTGCTGTAAGAACACTTTGAACATGGTGTTCAGCCTGGAGAAGAGAAGGCTCCAGGAAGACCTTAGAGCAGCCTTCCAGTACCTGAGGGTAGCTACAGGAGAGCTGGAGAGGGACTCTTGGTCAGGAAATGGAGTGATAGGACTGAGGGGTACTGGTTTTAAATTCAAAGGGAGGAGATTCAGATTAGATCCTAGAAATAAATTCTTTGCTGTGAGGGTGGTGAGACACTGTCCCAGGTTGCCCAGAAAAACTGTGGATGCTCCATCCCTGGAGGGGTTCAAGGCCAGGCTGGACAGGGTTTGGAGCAACCTGGTCTGGGTGGGAGGTGTCCCTGCTCAGGGCAGTGGGGTGGAACAAGATGATCTTTAAGGTCCCTTCCAACTCTAACCATTCTATGATTCTACGCTGACTCAGTGCTGCAGCTCAACGTATCGCTGCGGCTGGGTAAAGGAATCTAATCCAAGGGTGCAAAGGAAGGCACTGCCCAGGTGAGTTATTGCAATGTCTTGTACCCACAGAGGGGGAAACCAGAGAAGGCAGGTAACCAGAAAAAGGGTGTATTTCTTCTTTCTACTCCCTGAAAGAGGGGTCAGAAAAATAACAGTATCAGCAAAAGGCAAAAATAGATAAATGGGAAGAAAAGCAGGCAAGAAAGCACATTGGATTGCCATTGAGCCAAACACTACTTAGTATCCAGTGCTTGACCTTATGACCCAGGTATGCAATGGTATATTAAATATACACCATGATACATAAAGTGTATCACAAGAAGTCTATCTGATGCCAGGCTCATGCCAGTTCCCAGCACAATCCCTGGTATCACTGGGGAAAATTGCATCCATTATACAAAGGTGAATATAGCATGGACCAAGAACCCTCTTCTTCAGCCCAAGCAGCTACTACCACATAGAGCTCCATCCCCTTTTGAGTTGGCCCCAAATTCACTGTTTGGTCACATTGCTTTTAACCATACATGTTAGCACTTTTAAAAGCCATCATTGCTTTTAATCATGAAAAAAAATACCCAGGAGCATATGTGGTAATAACCACCCTGAGCAAAACCGCAACCTCCATCCCCACACCTCAGCAGACAGGAGGGCTAGTTCATCCCGCACAAGTTTAATTGGTAGACCCATCTATTCAAAGTGGCACCTTCAAAGGCCAAGAGAGGACTGACTTCTGGAGGGAAGTCTGAAACTCATAATCTTCTGCCAACACTATAAGACAGAAATTTGCCCAATTAAATGACGTCACTGGCAGAAAAAAAATGGGCTGATCTGTCAGACATGCAAAGCAATAGATGTTGGTGACAGCAGCCACTGGAAGAGTAAGTGCACAGCAGCAAATAGCCCAAACCTTTAGTAAAGAAAGGAAAATTCTTCCCTGAGATTCACCTCTCATGTAAAAGTAACATGAAGCTTATAAAAGCTGGTGCTTTGTTTCTCTTTTCACTTTTTTCTTCTCCTTCTGCATAAGAAATATGGAAACCAAACAGAAGAAAGAGGATAATTTCTTTGATATATTAAAGTGCTTTCTGGCTGCAAACTATTTCTGGATTCCCCAAACCCGACATTTGCAGTTTCATCCTGGGAGAAACTTGCACGGCTTGCATTTGTAGGAAAAAAAAATATCAGAAGAATTTGTGCAGATTTGGGTATAAATTACTTTCAGGCTCACCTTGCATCATGATGGCAAGTCTTGTTTGTGTCTCCCCAACTGTCTGCAGACTCAGGTAATTCCAGTAGCCTGTAGACATTCTCTCAAGTTGGGTTTGCTTCAGTCACTTGAGTATGAGCTCAAAGGCAAAAATATGTTCTTTTCTACAATGTGCCTTATGTAGATGTGATTTAGAAAAGGGGGCGGGGGGG
>VZRU01020543.1:78589-89497 GCA_013398155.1 Pedionomus torquatus | reverse complement strand
AGGAAACTTTAGGTGATGATCATCTTGACTTTCCTTTTCTGAAGTACAGTGTGGTACCTCTCTGCTAGGCAGAGGCTTTGGAGAAGGAAGGCCATTAAGGACAGCTGGAAGTGGTTCCTGAAGCTGACTGAGGACTGGCAGCCTCCAGACACTATGTTCTGACCAAGCTATCTTGGGTCCAGTGCTGCCACACAAAAACCAAGTTCTTCCTGTAGCCGGACACTGAGACTTCATGCCCTGCTCAAGAGTCAGGCAAAATGCCAGAGAGGAGAGGGACCTTCCACAGGTGCTGGATGTCCCCAGCTTAACACAGGCATTATTATGTGGGCTGGTCACTGCCCCAGGTGACACTGAGGTGCCACAAATGGAGCCCAGGGCAACCTCCAGCACAGAGACAGGGCAGTTGCTACGTAGGTCCCATGGCCACCTCTAGCTTCAGTTTCAGCTCCATGATAGTTGTCCTCAGAAATCTCTGCTGCTGGTACCTAGTTCCCTGGGTGAGTTGAACAGGAGTGCAACTTTAATCTGAGTAGTATCAGAGTAGAACATCTTTTTATCTTTCCTCCTCCCTGAAGAAAAAGAGATACAGATATATAAAATCGTTAAATGACTGCACCGACCCCGGGACACAGAAGACACTGCGTGAGGAGCCTGTGTGCCCAACAGCCTCCAAGCCCCTCAGAGGAAAGGTGGGAAAAGCTTGGAAAAGCTACTGAGGCAAAAAAAGAAGTAGCTTAGTCTTTGCTAAGGAAATACTACAAGAGCCATTTAACACTCCACGCTGAGCTCATGTCTCTGGGAAATACACGGGTAATTCTCTGCTTACTGAGCATCCGTGTTGCACCAAGCCCAGCAGTTCGTAACCACAGACCTGGTTGCTTGCAAAAATGCTCCCAAGCACATCTCATTTTTCACTCTAATCCAACTGATAATAATAACAAAGTTGTTTTGACCCCTCTCGTGAAACATTTACATTCCTGCTTCCCTTGCTATTTGTACCTCTTCTTCCACCTTTCCTCCCTCACAAGCGATGACTGACTGTTGTGGGGTCCCCAGCTCCCTCCCAGCCCACATCCTGCACCCCTTGGTGCCTGCCATCCCTCACAGCTGCTCGATGGCTGGCTGTGGGTGATATCGTGCTCGGATTTTTCCATTCTTCATCACCAGTCCCTGTGGTGGTAACAACTCAAAAGCATTAACACCCCACCTGACACACCAGAGACCAGAAAAGCATTGAAAAATAACAGCAATTGAATTTCCTAGTCTGTCGAGCGGTGCCAAACAGCCTCCCCCAATACCCTCCCCCCCTTTCAAATTTCAAACAGAAGTCTCTTACTTTATCTTTCTGTTGTTCTGTCAACACTGACAAGCTTTAAATGTGAAGTAGGCTGCAGTGATGGAGGGCTTGTTTCAAAGCCCTCTGCCATTGGTGCACTGAAGAGACGGAGAGTTTGGCTAACCCATCCCCATCGCACTTCCCAAAACAGTCACTCCCCAGAGCACATCTTGTCAAATTCCATCTCATAGCCTGTCAAAAATATCTTCTTATTTAAAGTCTACCTTTTACATTATACACAAGAACATAATTTCTGTAAAGAACCACTTTGTATAATACAGAAAGAGAAACAACACATGAGAAAGATTAAAGAGAAAATTGTTTTTGTTTCAAGAAATCAGTTCCATGACAAAGAACCAGCAGTTTCCAAAAGCAGATATGTTGCTTCCTTTCAAACTGCTGCATATAGCCATCAGGAATATCTAAAATNAAGTCCCACCCATGGCATGCCTCTCCTCCAACTTGAAAAAAAAAAAAAAAAAAAAAAAAAAAAAGAAGAAGAAGAAAAATCCCCCACTCTCCAAGATAAACCCTTCTGTATGCAAGAGCAAGTGAAGCTGATAGATTTTTACAGCGCAATTCACTCTGCTGCAGAAGGAATGTCCCTGGGGCGCAGGGATTATATGGCTTATCCAACCTGTCCTACTCCTCGCTCCCACCCGCTTCTGCATCTTCCAAACCAGAGGCCCCACCAGAGCTTGGGGAGTTTGAGTTCGCAGGAGTTTGCTCTGACCCCTGGTGAGCAGTCCCGTGGAAACTACAGGGGTGCTTGGAGACCAATTTCTCTAGCTTGAGAAGATAATGCAGAATTCTGAGCTTTTCTTTTACAGGGATGTTTGCTGTTGCATAAGTCAATGGTTACACCCTGAGCGGGTCCCAAAGCAGGAGTGCTCCATGCTTCACATGGGCCCAGAGAGGCAGCATCTGGCAAGCCACACGTTCCCCAGACCTCCTCCCAGCAGCCTCCGCACTGTGCTACTCATAGAATCATATCACAGAATGGTTTGGGTTGGAAGGGACCTTAGACATCGTTGACTTCCATCTTCCTGCCCTGGGCAGGGACATCTCCCACCAGACCAGGTTGCTCCAAACCCCATCCAACCTGGCCTTGAACCCCTTCAGGGATGGGGCAGCCACAGCTTCTCTGGGCAACCTGGGCCAGGGTCTCACCACCCTCAAAGTGAAAAATTTCTTCCTGAGATATCATCTCAACCTTTATCTGATGTCCCCTAATTAGATGCATAGTCTTTGTCATTTTTTTAGCCTTTTGTCCAATTTGAGCTATAATTTAAAAGGAGTCTGCCTGCAAACCATCTAATAAACTGTCGTCAACAGAGAAAGCCATGAAGTACTACACTGTTCTTACCCAGAAATCTTAGAGAATGAGCCAATTGTGGTAAACCAGTTTATCACTAAAAAAGTCACCCTCACAGCCAGGTCACCTGGAGGAGGTTAAGAGCTCAGGAGCAACAGGATGGAGGGTTTGGAAAGTGATGAAAATGTAGAAGCAGCCTCTGGTCAGCTGCTTCCACCAGCTCAGACTGAATCTAAAGGGCCAAGTGGTGGAGCTGTTAGGCATGGGGTGCCATCTCCTCCCCTGCAAGCACAGGTCTCCTGGGACACGCAGCAGTGGGAACCCCTGCTTAGCTCAGACCTGCTGCTGTCTGGGGTCCGTTCTTCTGCAATCTACCAATTCCACTCTCCATCTTAATAGACGACCTTAAAATGCAGGGGATAGCATCACCCAGCCAGAGAAATAACTTAATAAAGCAGTTGTTTGCTGTCACGCTCCAAACATTTTCCAGTTAGGAAGCGTTACACACAACTATCAGCTTCACAGGAGCTGGGAGGCGAGCAATAAAACAGCGGGTAATATCATTACGGATGGGCAGAGAGAAGTAGGGAAATGAGACTCACTTGAAATTCTGTGTGAGCTTCTGGCAGGGCAGTAATAAACATGGTAAAAATGCCAGGGTGGCTCTAAACCTGGAAAAGAGGAGAATCTCACTGGAACAGCAGAAAGTAAAAAACTAGAGCTAATGAATACGGCTGTGGTCCCAATACCACTAGTGCCAGGGCTGCACGTGCTCCAAACTCAGGCTTGAGGACAAAGTCAGCAAGGGGTTGTGGTTACACAAGGAGAGCTGAAGAGAACATCAAATTAGTCTGCTGTGACAAGAGAAAAATCCTACCTAGGAGTTAAGCAACACGAGTGTTAACAATGAGATCTTGCCGTTCCGGGCTGATAAAACATGAAACACAGCACAGTGTGAAACAGGAGAGGCAAAGCTCTCCACCTAAGCCCGACAAGCTTCTCCTACCCCAGCAGTTGGTTTCCCACCTGCCCTCACCCAGGGGATCTGCTCAGCCCCTTTGGCACCGGGCTTTCCACCAAGTGAGCTGCTTTGTATCTCTTTAACGGAATAGGGCCCAATATTAAGAAATGTTCCCTTAATATTTTGGGAATTAATGATGCATGAGTAACGCAGTAGACCCATCCAAGAAATGTTCCAGTATACTTTCATATTATCAAGATTTTCCAAACACCTAATTTCACTAAGTGCCCACAGAATATTGGAAGTAACTAGTCACCCTCTGAGGAAGCGGTGGCTGTGGTTCTAGGAGTCGAGGCAGCCGAGGCTGCCCCGGTCCCTGCCAGGCTCAGCGAGGGTTCAGGGGAGGGGACCGCGAACAGGCATCAGAGACACGTGCACTTGCTGTCTGGAGGCCATGCGGGTTCTGAACCTCACTTCAACAGATTATTCACATCCATTTTGAATTTGCAAAGAAAGGGTCCCAACACAGCTGGGCAGAAAGCTGTAGAGGGGCACATCGACACCATTTCTGCAGCAGTATCCTCTGGCTCCAGCTGACTGCACAGCACAGCTCTTTCTCTGACACGTGAGAATTCACTGTCCTGCTTTCTCCTGCCTTGTCAAACCACAGCATTTCTTTCAACTAAAAGACTCCTCCTAATTTTTTTTTTTTTTTTTGAGTGTAAGAGCTTTTGGAACTCAGAAGATCATACGGGGTTACTTAATGAATTCCATGTTTTGTCTTGCTGCTTCTTTCAGATCCCATTCATTACCCTGCCTCACTCCAGAGCGTTTCTCAGCCATGCCCTACCTCTCACCAAGGCGTTCATGTGGCTGTGCTACAACAGATGCAATTTCCATAAAGCCTGAAGTTTCTAACCAGAAGAAAAGCAGCAGATACTTGACTTCATGAGCCTGATGTAGTTGTTTTGTTGAAGTGACCAGGAAAAAGCAGCATTACTTTGCAGGAGTTACCACACAGATGGCCACTAACTGAACGCTCTCCAGTTCTGCTGCATCTCTCTTTCCTTTCACAACCACCACTGACAGTTCCTAAAGTCTATGGTGAGGACACCACCAGCATTGTCCATATGAACATGTATGCTGTTTTGTTTTTTTTCAAAAGAATGGATAGATTTGGGCTTTTTCAAAAGTACTAGCAATTTCCTGAGAAGTTTTTCAGGCAATACTTAAAACTGATCTACCTGACATTGCCCCATAGTGGAGCTGGTGGTGACTGTTTGACAGGACCGGTCACACACCGACCATCCTCCTGAGAACCTATCTCCGGCTCTTGTGTTCAGCTCTGGACTCCTGCAAGTGATCTCTTTTTTTCCAGTGCAATTCCACCCTGCAGTTTGGGAAGCTGCCCTAGTGGGATTTCATAACAATCTGGAAATCCGTGGGAAATGATAATGTGTGCACAGTTCACAGGCTGTTTTTTTCTTCTTGTTGTTTTTTTATTTATTGCTAGGACTATGAAACCAAATCTGGGATCTGAAAGGCAAGCTGGATTCCTTCCTTGTCATACCCTAGCAATAAAGTTCTGTAGAAGAAGCTGGCTTAACCCTTCTGGCCTGAGGAAAACGATGTGGTGCTCTGTCTCCTGAAGCTCTTGGTGCTGAGCAGTTGGGAGGAAGGAAAGGGCAGGGCAACCAGCACTGACAGAGACTGTACCTTCACTGAATTTGCACCTTCAGATACTAGGCAATGCTCTAAATAATCCTAAATATTTTTTAATACATGTTTTCTTCAGCAATGAAAACCAAAAACCTATTTCTAGTGAAAATTCAGGTGATTATCAGAGTTAGATTCTCTACAGTTGTTGTAACTGACTGGCTAAAAGGCAAAAGCTGTAACACAATAAAAACCGAGACTTCTTTGGTTCTCTCATTTCCTTGCTTTTGTCCCAATCTCATGTTTAGTCTTTGCACCACTCCCCAAAGATTTTATATTTTACTGCCTGATCAGAATTTTTATTATGTTTCTTTACGCTTTCTCTATTTGTACCCAAGTTTCCACAGTAAGTCTCTTGGCCATTTATCACCCTGAGCCTCACCCCCCTCTTCTCAACCCTCCAGTCTGTCTCCACCTGATTGCCAGCCATTTAATGTATATAATCCTCTTTCAGACCCTTAGTATTTAACAAATGCTGTGACTCTGCTACCACCTGCCCTATGCCGACTGCCAGGGGAGTAAATAGGTCAATATTTTCCTTGCTAGACCTGGCTGCAGTAGGGACATCATTTTGCAAAGTGAATTTAATGTCCAGAGCGATGAGTCCCTCTTTATAACGCAATAAAAAATATAGAGGAAGGCATCAGTTTTCTGTACCTAGTATGGAAAGAAAACTCCTGTAGAAACCATAAAAATTATTAAATCAGTGTTGGTGGCGTTGCTCCTATAAAACAAGGGACATGCTGGTAGCTGCAGTTTGAGCACATACATATGAAAACCACGCTTCGTTATGTTCATAAACAGGGAGATGAGATTACTTCAATACATCCTGAAGCGCAAAACAAAATTCCCCCTTCCTTGTTATAAGACAAAGCTGACAAATCAATAAACAGTTGTATTTTAAAGAGATGTGCCAAACAACCACTGAAGCTGTAACCCTGACAGACAGGCACAACCATGTCCACATCTCCCATAAATCCTCATGCGGTATGAAAATTAGATGCGGTTTATTCTGCTCCTGCAGAGCTGAACGAAAAATTGCTCCATCCTGATCCCAGAGCAGCTCGCCGTGCTCTTGTGCAATGGAAAGCCATTTCGGCACAGTGTAAACTTGGAACTGGATTTCAAAAATGCTGGGATTTTTCCCTTCAGGGTTAATCCTGCTGTTATGCAAAAACTGACTGGTCTTTGCTGGTACCAAACCCCTGTTGGCTTGAAGACCTTTGTGATGTGGGAAGATGTGATGAAATATTTGTTATATCACACACACGCTCCCTACCTTTCACTTAGAACCATAGAATTGTCATGCTTGGAAGGGACCTTTGAGATCATCTAGTCCAACCATCAACCTAACTCTGATAAAACCCATCACTAACCCACATCACTGAGTACTTTGTCAACCCATCTTTTAAATACCTCCAAGGATGGTGCCTCAACCCCTTCCCTGGGCAGCCCATTCCAAGGCTTCATAAACCTTTCCATGTAAAAATTGTTCCCAATATCCAATCTGAACCTCCCCTGGTGCAACTTGAGGCCATTTCCTCTTGTTGTTTCCCCTGTGACTTGGGGGGAGAAGAGACTGACACCCCCCCACCGCTACGCCCTCCTTTGAGGGAGTTGTAGAGAGTGGTAACTTGGAGGTGAGGAGCAATACTTAGCATGGAAAAATGAATGATCATGCTACAGAACTCTCTGTACACATAAGTAATTCCTAGAAACACAGAATGGTTTGGGTTTGAAGGGACCTTAAAGTCTATCCAGTGCCACCCACTGACACCTCCCACCAGTCCAGGATGCTTAAAACCTCATCCAGCCTGGCCTTGAACCCCTCCAGAGATGGGGCAACCACAGCTTCTCTGGGCAACCTGGGGCCAGGGTCTCACCACCCTCACAGCAAGGAAGTTCTTCCCCAGATCTCATTTCAATCTCCTCTCTTTCAGCTTAAAACCATTCCGCCTCATCCTATGGCTTCCACTCCCTGATAAAGAGCCCCTCCCCATCTCTTCTGTAGGTCCCCTCTAGGTACTGGAAGGAGTCTGGAGTAGCCAGAGGTGCCCAATTTCTCCCCAGTTCCCCACATCTGCTGCCAGTGTCAGTGCAGAGACCCTCCTGCTCCTGCCAGGCAGAGCTGCTCCTGCTGGGAGTGAGAGTCAAAGGCACAATCTTCCTCTCACCCATGTTACCATAAGAGTATTTTCAGCATTACTCTACATACCTGTGGGGTTTCCTAAGAGGCAGTGCTGGCCTTCTTGTCTGTCCTTTGGGCTAACCTGTTATAGAGAGTCAAAAAGCCAATTCAGAGCTGAAGGGAGTTTAGTAAACTAATTAACAACTCCACTAATGATATTAAAAAAAAAAAAAAAGACATTTTTCATTCCTCTGTAGGCTTCCCAGGGAAGTGGTGGAATTGATATCCCTGGAGGTATTTAAAAGATGGTTAGATGTGGTGCCAAGGTGCCATTTAGTGGTGGCTTTGGCCGTGTTGAGTTGATGGTCAGACTTGATGATCTGAAACGTCCCTTCCAACCGCCACCATTCTATGATGTAAGGTGTTTATTGAAAGTTGTATTTGACCAGAATACCCACAGCTTCAGTTCAGTTCAAGGCTATCAGGTCTAGTTCCCATTTCTAAGTAACCAGCTCTCTGCAAGACCTCAGAAATCAGGCCATTGCTTGGAGCAAAGCAGAAAGGAGATTTTTTTATAAGGCAAAGAGCAAGTTAGTGGCAGGTGGTTCAATAATCTCATTTCCAGAGACACCTCCTGTAATCCCATCCCATGTAACACCAGCCATGTTCCTATCCCCGACACTTCTCGCTTAGCTGAGAAGTGCTGCTCCAGGACCCCTTCCCTTCCCCACAAGAGTTAATTTTCTCCTTTCCTCTACACAATCCCTCTCCTCCTCCCTTTCTGCCATTTACCGTAGTCTCTCTGCGGCTCTCAACAGAAGCACAAATAAAGCTGGCCTGTCTGCAGGCACCCAGAGCAGGGAACCTGTCCCTTTCATTTCCTCTTGCATTCAGGCTCCAGCCTCAGGTGGGGTAGTGGGACCTCACTAGACCTGCAGCCTCTCAGGCTTCTTTCTGCACCTACCATTCCTCATTGCTCTGATCCTTAGAGGAAGAGGTTGCCCAGAGAAGCTGTGGCTGCCCCATCCCTGGAGGGGTCAAGGTCAGGCTGGAGGAGGCCACCGCTGTCATTGCTGGAGCTTGAGGAGCCCATGGCACCAGCACAGCTGTATACACGACAGGTGTCTCCTTATGCTTCATGTAGACAGAGGACATGTTTTATGCCTGTAAAAGATTTAATACAACTTGTCTGAGAGTCTTTGGGACTGATTTTGCTTCTTTCTTCATGTGGTATATTGAGGAGTAGGATGTCCGGGGGAAGGAGGTGGCTACAGAAAAAGTTTTGCTGAACAGCTGGTTCTGGAGCCACCTCGGTTTCTGGAGGCGGGAGAAAGCTGAGGCTTTGCATACAGTGTGCTCTGAAATTGTTCTTTATCACATTCCCATTCCCCACTAACAACAAATACATTTCTGACACAGCAGTGGCCAACTGGCAGGCGCACGCAGAGATGAAAGGCTTTCCCGTGGCTCCCTGGCTCTCCAGCAGATCGCTCTCTGCAGGTCCGGCCAGTGCTTTGTGCTGTGAATTGTGTAACCCTCATGAACCCACTGAATCAAGACCAAAAGAAAAAAATCTTTGTCCCATCCTTGCATCTGCAAAGTCTACAAAGAGCAAAGCTATTTTTCATTAATTGCCAACTATTCCTCTTGGCAAACTAGTTTTCCACCCACTTTTATTCTCTTTGAAAAAATTATCAAGAGCTCGTTTACTCCAACACTGCAATGGGGCTGATAGTACATCCCTAGTTTCTCTTCCAAATTCCAAACTAGCCATCAAACCTTGGCATGTAACAACTAATCCAACATATCATCTAACTTGGAATCTGAGATAACTATATGTTTGAAGATAGCATTTAGGCAATGCTTAGTGGTCAAGTCAAAAACAATCTCGTGCCTCAGAGAGAGAGCTGCAAGCCCAGCTGTAACCAGGCACAGTGAGGAAATGCAGTCACTCACAGAATGACAGAAGGATATGGGGTTGGCAGGGACCTCTGGAGATCATGCAGTCCACACACACACACCCCTGTCAGAGCAGGCTGGACAGAAATACATCCAAGTGGGTTTGGAATACCCGCAGAGAAGGAGACTCCACCACCTCTCTGGGCAGCATGCTCCAGGGCTCTGCCACCCTCACAGGAAGGAAGTTCCTCCTTGTGTTGAGATAGAACTTCCTATGTTCCAGTTTGAGCTCATTGCCCCTTGTCCTGTCCCCAGGCACCACTAAGAAGATTCTGGTCCCATCCTCTTGACACCCACTCTTTAGATATTGCTCAGCATTGATGACCTCCCCTCTCAGTCTGCTCTTCTCCAGGCTGAACAGCTCCAAGTCTCTCAGCCTTTCCTCAGCAAGGTGATGCCCTAGTCCCTCATCATCTTTGTATCCCCTCTGCTGTACCCTGTCCAGCAGCTCCCCGCCCTTCTTGAACTGGGGAGCCCAAAGCTGGACCCAGTGCTCCAGATGGGGCCTCACCAGAGCAGAGCAGAGGGAGAGGATGACCTCCTTCCACCTGCTGGCAAGGGACCCATCTTTCTCTTATAGCAAGAGGAGAGTGTTTCTGTGATGACAGCATAGCTGTCATCATGAGGACAGGATTTTGGAAGCTGGCTTTAGTTGGCCACATTTGCATCTGGGACTTTCCCAGTCACCTGCTTGTGGGGCAGCCATATGTCATTGACTGCTCCCAATCTGAGGTTGCTGCAGCCTCCTGCATCACCAGCTTCGAACTCCCACTGCTTCCTAGCCCAGGTTATCATAGAATGGTTACATTTGGAAGTGACCTTAAAGATCCTCCCACCAGACCAGGTCGCTCAAAGCCCCATCCAGCCTGGCCTTGAAAGCCCCATCCTGCTTGGTTGACACCAGGCAGAACAGGACAGACAGGAAACATCAGGACTGTGTTTCAATGGGAGCCCAATCCTGGTACCCACATTTTCCTCTACAGTTCAAAAAAATAAAATGCTTTGGATGTGTCTGGTATTTTCTTGCCAGTGCAGAAATAGGAAAAAACAAAAACAAAAACCCAAACCTCTGCTAATTGCTCTAAAACAGAACTTTGAGCTCTGTACCCTCTCCAGCAGTGGAAGCGCTGACTTCTGATCAGTGTTGTGATGCAGTGTTTATGCAAAGCATTTGATACTGTCCCTCATGACATCCTAGTCTCCAAATTGGAAAGTCACGGGTTCGGTGGATGGACCACTCGGTGGATAAGGAACTGGCTGGATGGCCGCACTCAAAGGGTTGTGGTCAATGGCTCAATGTCCAAGTGGCAGCAAATGACAAGTGGTGTTCCTCAGGAGTTGGTCCTGGGACCAGTCCCATTTAACATCTTTGTCAGAGACATGGACAGTGGGATACAATGCACCCTTAGCAAGTTTGCTAATGACACCAAGCTCAGTGATGTGATCAACATACTGGAGGGAAGGGATGCCATCCAGAGGGACCTGGACAGGCT
>VZRU01020543.1:61737-78330 GCA_013398155.1 Pedionomus torquatus | reverse complement strand
GTAGTGATAGGACAAGGGGTAATGGTTTTAAACTAGAAGAGGGGAGATTTAGATTGGATATCAGGAAGAAATTCTTTGCTGTGAGGGTGGTGAGGCACAGGAACAGGTTGCCCAGAAAAGCTGTGGAGACCCCATTGCTGGAGGTGTTTAAGGCCAGGCTGGATGGGGCTTTGAGCAACCTGGTCTAGTGGGAGGTGTCCCTGCTCATGGCAGGGGGGTTGGAACTGGATGATCTCTGAGGTCCCTTCCAACTCTAACCATTCTATGATTCTGATCAGCTCCAGTCACAGCCCAATCTGCCAGTCTGTGAATATGCTTCTGATACAAAATGTAAATTTCCTCTTTCCTTAATTTCATGCTAATTTGCCTTCTTACTTTACATAACTAGTTTCTTCTCAGTGTTATTTACAAATTTAAAATATTTGTTCCTTTTTCATCATCCATGAACTATCTGGTTTGCCTTCAGTGGGAGGGGAAAGTGGCACATTCCCTCATTGCCTGGGAAACCTCTCTAAGAGTTATCACTGAATTAATATGTCAGAGAGGTCCCCTTTTAGATGTTCCCCCAAACTAACTGAACAACCAACAGCCCCTGCCTGAAACTTGCCCTCCCCTCTCCTCCTTGGGACCCAAGGTTATGCTGAGCCCGTAAGACAAGTGACGTGGTTCCTCACCGGGGAGGAGGGAGACAGGAGCAATGCTCAGAAGCTCCAGCTCATGGTATGGTTATCAAAGCAGTCCTGAGGACAGCCCAATCCACAATGTCTTGCAGGAGGTTTCTTCTTCATCTGTTCCATTCCAGGAGATTGAAATCACAGCATGCAAAATGGAGGTTGGAGGCAGCAGAAGGTTGAAGGCTGGTTGGAGGCTCCAGGTTGGAGGCTGGCCCCCCAAGCCTCAGAAGGGGAAGGTTACACAGGTTTCTCTGCACTCCACGCAGCTAAAGGGCCTGTTGTAATCAATTTCTTCATTTCTTAATATCTGCTGCTTCTCAGAGTAATTTCATGTAGTTACAGATGATTGGACAGTTGTTTTTTTCTCCCTGATTCACAAGTTCTCTAGATCAGAGTTCTTGGCACAGCGAGCACCACCTTCAAAGAGTGTCCCTTCTCCCAGCAACTGGAGTTCAAGTTTCGATTCTGATTTGGGAGAAACATTCCTATTGTAATTTATAAAAACCGGAGGGGCAACCCCCCTCAAAATTTAATTAATAATTGCATATCCTGAGCCCCTCATAAAGCACCTGGTGAATGTGTCCTCACCAAGGTAAGCAGAGTGGCAAAGATAACAATCAGCTCTTTCTGGGTGCTCTCTGCTGCTCTTTTCACTGGTTCATAGATTCAAGTAAAGGTCTTTAACAAGCAGTGACCCAGGATAAACACAATTGGAAATGCTGTCTGTTTATGCAATGTTATTTGATATTCCTGAGACACAGACAGACTCAAAATAACTTCTTTTTTATCAATTCCCATTGATTTTGTCACTGACTAGTAACATTGGATAGTGATAGAATTCATGTCTCATATACAATATTATATTAGGATCCATTAGAAAGAGCAAAAACTCTCTAAGATTTTAAAGACTGTCATAAATAGAATTTCCCGAGCATTGGTCACTGAAGGATCAAAACAATCCAAATTGGAAATCACAAAATTCTATATGAAATAAAATTACACAGAGAATACATAAAAAATTTCATGCAAAACCAGTGTTACTGTATTTGCCAAGAGCACAGCAGAAGAGTTTGTAAGAGCACACTGTGTACACATGTACCAGTCTAACTGACAAATCGCTGGGGACAAAGAGAAACCTACTGGGATGGTATTTCCTCACTAGCCACCACCTTTGGACAATATCCCATTTTCTTGTCAAGTTTTATATTAAATACATTGTACCTGTGGAACGAGAAAGATGTAAGAGAAAAATCTCCATGATTAAAAAAAAGAAGTTTTGTACGTTCTTTTGAGTTTATGAAATGCCTTCGAGGCCTCTACTTCAATTTTGTGATCCAACACTGGAAGTTCATTCAGCCAGCATCCCATACAAGTGCAAGTGGTGTCAGAGATCCCAAGATAGCATTTACTAGACAAAAGTTTGGCCTTTTTTCTTAACTTTTTTTTTTTTTTCTCTCACAGCCACAAGAACCTGTGCCCTTCAGACCATCCAGTTGAACTATGCTTGCCCTGGGGCACACAGGAGCCACAACTGACCATCAACTGACCTTCTCTTACTGTAGCTGAAGAACACAATCAGGAGCATGGCTCTGCTTGTGCAAAGGAATTCACTTGGAGCCTGACCAACCATCCACCTGAAAAAAAATGAAAACTAACAAAAATATGAGCAACTGGATCTTCTGTACCTATTGATCAGAGACAAAGAGACCAGGAGTCCAAGTACCTCCCAGCAAAACAGCAGGTATCAGCAGGAAAATGTGTCACAAGGAGCTACCATTGTTACACCCTTTGCCTTGACAAGTAGGGGGCCAAGAAGGGCTTTTCTTCTGCAGGTTGTTTCTGCCGCTGGGGAACTCAGAGCGACCAGCAGCAGCCAAACAGTCAAGGCATATGGAAAAACAACTCTTGGATGATGCTCAACTCATCTTCAATTCTACTAACTCAGGGTTCTCCATGGGCATAAGGCAAGAGATTTTGTCCTTTAATAGGGCTATTACATAGAATCACAGAATGATTGGGTTGGAAGGACCTCTAGAGATCATCTCCTCCAAACCCCCTGCCAAAGCAGGTCTACCTAGAGCAGGTTGCACAGGAACGTCTCCAGGTAGGGTTTGAATGGCTCCAGAGATGGAGACTCCACCACCTCTCTGGATAGCCTTCGCCAGGGCTCTGCCACCCTCAAAGTGAAGAAGTTCCTCCTCATGTTTAAATGGAATTTCTTATGTACAAGTTTGTGCTCATTCCCTCTTCTCTCACTGGGCACCACTGGAAAAAAGACTGGCCCCATCCTCCTAACACCCATCCTTTAAGTATTTCTAGGTGTTGATCAGATTCCCCCTCAGCCTTCTCTCTTCTAGACTAAAAAGACCAAAGTCCCTCAGCCTTTCCTCATAAGAGAGATGCTCCAGGGCTCTCATCATCTTGGTGGTCCTCTGCTGTACCCTCTTCCAGCAGTTCCCTGTCCCTCTTGAACTGGGGATCCCAGAGGTGGACCCAGTGCTCTAGATTTGGCTTCCTCAGGTCAGAGCAGAGCGGGGGATGACTTCCCTCCATCTGCTGGTCATACTCTTCCTGATGCACCCCAGGATGCCACAAGGGCATATTGCTGGCTCACAGTCATCCTGTTTTCCACCAGGACTCCAGGTCTTTTTCCTTAGAGGTACTCTCCAGAGGTCACCCCCAACCTGTCCTGGCACAGGGGGTTATTCCTCCCCAGGTACTTCTTTTTCAATAATCTCCAACCAAGTTACCCAATTTAACTCAATTTAGGCTATACTGGAGTCATATGCTATTGGTTTGCTTTAGGAATGTTATCTTGCCCGTTTCTTTCTCACCCAGCTTCACTCTTGCATCCTGAGTACACTGCTACTGACCCTCAGAGATTGCGCAGCATGTGTTGCATCCATTCAGAGCTCTGAGGCCCATTCCCACCTTTGAAGTGGTTATGGTGTTGCAGCTCTACCCAAAACAAAGACATTCTCAGCCACTGACACTGCACCGCGCAGGAATCCTGTCTGTTGGACGGACTGCAAGTGAAGAATCACCACAGAAGCAAAGTGATTCACGGGTTCCATTAACTCCTGCCTCCAACCACACTAACTGGCATTTATCAGCAAGAAACGGATGAACAATTAGTCACAGGTATCAAAAGGAAGGAATAAACCCTTGAAATCAGAAGAAGATTATTACTGTTTAAAAATCAAAATTATATTGACTCCTTTTTAAGTGATTAGGTGGAGAATTTATAGGAAGCTAAGTCAAATGCTCAAATGTAAACCCTCTTAATTGTGGCAAAAAAACCCTAATGTGCTTTGGTAGGTACCGTCATACTGCTCCTGGGAGACATTCCTCCAAGATTCCAGCAATGAGGATGAATTGCCTTCAACCCTTATTGCCAAATAGTCATTAGTTGGTACAGTTATTATGGTGGAATTTCAATGTTAGGGGAAGATGAAATCCAGCTCTGGGCCAGGCACAGAGAGCAGCACAGGGCCTCCAACATTTCCCAGTAGCCCAAGTTCTCACCAACTTCCCCCAGAAAAGGAACGTGCTCAAGCTCTGCTGCTCTTGAAGGCGTCTAAACACGGCCCCATCAAGCAAAGGGCTTATCATAGCCCACCAAGTCCATGCAAAGCCCAGTGTCCCCCACCTCTGGGCTGTGTCCCAGGGGCTCCACACACAGGAATTTGTTTATCCCCCAAAGTTCTGGTGATTTCTGCAAGTTCCACACGGAGCACAGTGTTTCCAGGTTAAAAAGATTACATGTATAAAAGCGTTGATATGAGAGAAATATTCCCTGTGGGTTTTCAAGGAATTACAGAGTCTTTCCCTGAACTGTGGTTTATTATCACTTTCTTAATAGAATACAGCTGGCTTAATGAATAGAAATATGCAAGAATAATTTATTCAGTGATAGATGAGGGGAAATATCCCAAATTATTTATATTCTATGAAACCGATCTATTAAGGAAGGTGTTTATTCATTAGAAATATGCTCAACAATGATGGTGGAAATTAATCAAACAGGTTATTAGCAATTATTATGCCACCATTTTAATTGAGAAATAAAATGTTCTTTAGCTATAGTTTCTATATAAAGTGCACGGTGAAGTAATTATTAAGGTACCTGTGCCAGAAATAGTTCTGCAGGTTTCAGGGGCAATGGATGCATCAAACAATATCAATTAAACCCATTCTGGCTAAAAATTGCAATGTTCTCCTTGGGGCTTCTGCTACTTTCTAGTTATTTTGCATTATTAATTTGGAGTAATGCTTACACAGAATACCAACAGGAATTTGACAGGAAATTAATGTAGAGACTCCCCCCTGAGATCCTAGATGTTGCTAAGCCCATTTTTCCTTACCCAGAGTTAATGAATAATCATCTCCTTGGCAATGGTTCCTGGAGTAGAGACTTGTACTTTGGTTCCTGTTAAATATAAAAAAATAAAAAGTGTCAGATAACGTAGACATCAGGGGGATTTATCTCAAGAAACTTAGCAAGTAAATACCCTCCGATGCAGTGAGTCTCTTGCTCCAAACTGTTTGGAATATTAATGTAGCTATCTGCAGTTTAAAAGGAAGTTTTATGCCCAAGTAACATTTATTCCTGTTCGTTCCAAATGTACCTTGATGTCCACTCCACATCCAAAAGCAGCACCCCCTCCTCCCTCAGCCCTACCACCAGTTCCTAGGGATTTCTTTCAGTCTTTCTTTCTCAAGTTCCAGGACAACTCCTTTCCAAGCTGCTTTTCTGGTATTTCATCACTTAATTTATTGCAGGCACAAAAGGTGAGCACTGGAAGTCATTTTCCTGTTGTTCTTGTGCTAATGAGACACTGACCTCTTGGGCAACCTCACCAGGAGATTTCCTTGAAAAACCTGAAACTCTGAGCTGGAGCTTAACGCACTTCAGAAAATTGATTAACTTACCCCCTCTATCCCCTCCAGTGCATTGCAACAGGACCAGAGGGGCTCAACAGCCACTTCCAGGATCAGAGCAACCTTTACTGGCTGATCCACAGCATCCACCCTAGGGAGAGACAGAATCACAGTTTTTTCTTTCGAAGCAGATAATACTGACTTCTCCAGAGCGTATTTTTCATAATGAGATATCACCAGGTCCCTCTCATGCATCTCAGAGGCTGTCAGCAGGTTATGGACCTGCTCCCAAACATTTTATAAGAGCCATTTGCAAGGTCCAGCCACAAGGTGATGTCAGATCAGATATTGCATACAAATAAGAGCAAAACAGGCACCAGGGACTGGATTATGGACACACTTACATAGAGTGATGTGCTCCCGGACGCAGCCTGCACAGGCAGTTTATGACCGTGGAGATAACGCACTCCTGACATCCTTTCATGGAATAGTCTGGGTTGGAAAGGATCTTTAAGATCATGGAGTCCAACCATCAACCCAACACTGACAAACCCACCATTAACCCATGTCCCTCAACACCACATCTGGCTGGCTTTTAAATACCCTCAGGAATGGCAACTCCACCACTGCCCTGGGCAGCCTCTTCCAAGGCTTGATAACCCTTCTGTGAACTTTTTCCAAATATCAATCCTAAGCTTCCCCTGCACAATTTGAGAGCACTTCTTCTTGTCCTGTTGCCTGTTCCTTGGGAGAAGAGACTGACTCCCCTCAGCTGCACTCTTCTTTCAGGGACTTGTATAGAGCAAGACGTTTCCCCCCTCAGCACCTCCTTTTCTCCAGGCTGAACACCCTCAACTCCCTCAGCCGCTCCTCACAAGACTGGTGCTCCAGACCATTCACCAGCTCCATTGCCCTTCTCTGGACCCGCTCCAGCCACTCAATGTCTTTCCTGGTGTGAGGGGTCCAGAATTAGACACAGCCCTCAAGATGGGGCCTCACCAGTGCCCAGTACAGGGGGATGGTCAGAACTGTGCCCTGACTCAAGATTCTCCTGGCTCCACTGTCTTGCGCCTCAGGGACATCTGGTGGATGCCCCCAGCCGGAGATGGCAGTCACCTGGACTTGCCCAACACATCCCTTCTCCTGGGGTGTAGGGAAACACTGTGCCTGCTCACCCCCTTGGACCACAGGGTGGAAATCATTTAAGCCTGAAGCAAGAGACATCCAACACAGAGCTCAAAGAACTGAGAGGGAAACAGAGGAGGGAAGGTGACCCCATACAATCTGTCCTCAGCACAGAGGGCGCTTCCATGGGCCCACCTTGAGCTGGGCATCTTTTCAGTTTGTCATGGTTTAGCCGCAGCCGGGAGCTGGAACCACACAGCCTCTTGTTCACTCTCCTCAGTTCAGATAGGGGAGAGAATTAGAACAGTTAATGTTGATTATTTAGTCTTACTCCATTTACATTTCAATCCCCGACTTTCCTTGTTTTTTCCAATTTCCCTTCCTTGGTGGCGAGGAGTCATTGGGTGATAGAATAAACATCTAAATGACAATAAATTGTTGTGAGTTGCTGTCGTGGTTTCAGCCACGACAAATTTACCAAAACCAGATTGACAGATGGCCTTTCCTCCCCCAAAAAAAGAAAGGAGAGAAAGGGATAAGAGAGATTGAGGAGTTTAGAATGAACTAAACTACTTTAATGAAGTATTAATACTAAAATTAAAGTAAGAAGAAAATAATGAAATAGATACAGTATATACAAAACTGTATCAAGCTCCCAGGATGACGATTATGTCACCAGCAGGCATTGAGAAAAGTCCCAGACCAGACTCGGTGATCAACAGGAGCTAGATTCCAGAGGGGGAGTCAGGAACGCTCAGATAGGGGTCGAAGGCAGATGAACAGACAGGGTCATTCTTGAACATTGGCCATTGAAGAAAGAGAGCTGACCCTTTGATCCCTCAGCTTTTATACTGAGCATGATGCAGATGGGACAGAATACCCCAGTTGGTCAGTTCTGGGTCCCCTGTCCTGTTTGTTCCTCCCCACAGGTGTGACCCCTCAACGCTTTTCTGCTTCCGACCCTCCAATGGGGCAAATAACAGAATTCCCTGCCCTTGGTTTTCTAGCAACAAGTATAAGCAAGGGCCTCTCTGCACCACCCCTTGGTTGATCAGGTCTTATCACTGGGAGAGTGAACAGTTTCTGAACAGCGTGCTGTTAATTGCAGAGTTAGAAGAGGCCCAGCTAAAAAAAGTAAAATTATAAAACAAAAAATTGGTTTGTTTTACCTCAAACCAGGACAGTTGCTCAAACCACAACAGATATCTGACCCTGAAGAACTGGTTTCCCTTCTCCATGCTTTGCCAGTGGAGGATGCCTGCTGTGGGCACAGGCTGGAGGTGAGCAGGGGGATGAAGGGCCAGCAAAAGGCAAATAGCGCAGAGCAAACACTCTTACCCAACCACCCACCAGTTGGTTGTAGGGTGCAACAAAACAACCGTGGTTTTGAAGTTCAGCCATCCCTTCAACACAGAGACGTAGCTGTAAATTCAGCCCTTTAATCATGAAGAGTGAGAGCAAAAGAAATCAATCCAGGCAGCCCACGGGGGACAAGTAATCAGCTGTGGGCACTACCCTGCTATTTGATAAGCTTTTATTGACGTCATTAAGCCTGTGTTTCTGTTTGGAGAGTGCGGCCGCCTCCTCAAATAAAAACCAAAATCAAACAAGAGAGGTAAATGTACTAAAGGATCTAGCTTATCCTGAGGTCTCTGGTGGGCACCAAAGTCCTCTGAATAATTCAGAGGGCAGCTCTCCTCTGCTGTCTGCCTTCAGCTCTCCTCTCCCCGGCACAGACCAGGAAGTCTTTGCCATAACTTCAGATAATGCTCTGAATTCCTGCAATTATTCTGCTGTTTCTGACTCCCTTGCAATTATTAGCAAGTTCAGCACTAAAACAGTGATTTTTGCAAGGATTGCAAGATGAGACTGGCAGAGCTCACTGAGATGTGGGAGATTATAAAATCCGAATTACAAGTACTCCCTTGAGGTAACTGATGCACGACTGAGGGTAGTGTCAAACCAAAGCCTCCCTGCAAAACCATTTATCCCTGAAAAAACCAACCAAGTTTATTTCTAAAATAGTTTGGGAGAACTGTGGTCACAAAGCTGCTCCACCAAAGGTGGTGTTTTCCAGATGACACCAGAGTAGGTGCCCGCCCAGCAGAGCTGGCTGGGGCAGCATAGCCCACTGATGGGAGCATGGCTTATCTCATGGAGTCATGTTATTCCTCAGCAGAGAAAAGTCAAGGCTGTGACTTCAGGAGGTCAGTGAACTGCACTGAGCAAGGATCCAACCCCACTGGGGGGCCTGCTCTGCCTGGCAGGGACTGCTGGCAGCACCAGCCCATACCAGAGCCAAACCAATTGCAGGTACTCAAACACTGGCTACAGTATCAGAAGAGCAGAAAAGCTACTCCTTTCCTAGCCACAAGATATGCAGAACCCTTGAGCAGGGGTTCTGCGTGCAACATAGGAGATGATCACTGCGATTGCCCCATCAGAAATCACTTCAGACCTGGCGAGAGAAAGTCATCCCCGCGAGTTTAATAAGAGATGCTGGTTTGTTGTCATACACGGATCACTCCATCTGGGGGGGTTTCTTTCTGCTGCCACCATCCCTTCAGCAAAGGAGAAGGCTCTGAATGCACAGAGAGTGCTCTTGAGTAAGTACATGTCTGAATATGGATCATTCCTCTTTGTTTCAGGTGAAAACAAAGATATTTTCAATAATATTTCCATCCTGTATCAGCTCCCTCAACACTTCTGCAGACCAGGGTGGCAGATGGAGACTTTGAAAAAAGCAGGGATTTCATAAAAGTGGTGTTGGAAAAGCAGGAGGTAGAAAAGTACAGGTGAAAGCAGAGAGTGCATATGATGTTAAATTATTGTATTGTTTAATTGATATACTGCAGGATATTGTTCTAATGGTACAGGGGAAAAGAAATAATGATCAGTTAACATGTTATTAATGTTCATTTTCTTTTCCAGAATTGCCAGCGGGTTGAGTTAATTATTAAGCATGACAGTTAGGCTTTAATGTATCAACTATAGATTCCAGTCACAGCAGTCTAGTTCAATAATTGGGTTTCTTTCTGCTTCATTTTGACTAATAGCATACTTACAGCAATTATTAAAATTCATCATAACACAAAAATAGGCCATTTGAAACCTCACCAAAAATGGCAGCCCAGCAGACCTCTGCTCGTTATTTAGTAGCAAATTCAAACCAGCTCCTCGGAAAACATCGAACAGCTTCTCTGATAACTTTTCAACAGCCACAAGGGGGACATTCAGTGGAAACCAAGAGAGTTTCAAGCAAGCCAAGGCAGCATCCAACAAATGGGCTGCCGTCACTAAGAAAGTGCAGTCAGACTTCCCAGGAAAATAAAATTCCCTCTGAAAATGCAAATTCTTATGAGATTCTCCAGCTACAGGTAGTTCAGTGAGCTGTGGAAGGTTACTAGCATTTGCAGAAAAGTGGACGTTTTGACACCAACATATCACCAGACTCGTCACTGTGACCTTCAAATGGCTGTAGGTGCCAAATGGACACAGCTTCTGCCATGAGGAACTGGAAATCCTCATTGCTGACCTTGCAAACTCTTTAAACAAGAAGTTTTAACTTCCAATGTGAGCACAGCTCTACATGAGCACCCTAAAATTAGGACCTACAGGTATGAAAGCACAGGGCAGAAACCCAGGACAGAGAGGGATGGGGCTTACGTCAGGACTGACAATGAGGCAAGATTTTGAATGGTGAAAGATACAATTAATTATCAAAATATAGAATAAAAAGAGAAAACTTGAGGAAAGCCTGGTAACACTGGGAAAATCTTACAGTCACTGGAAAAACAGGATGAAAAGACTGCAAGCTGCATACTCACCATTTCTTCCCACAAGTCCACCAGAGAGATGGAGCCAAGGTTTTGAGCATCCACATGGTACGACACAGACATCAAAACCATTGCAGACCGGAAACCTGTTCACAAATGAAAATAAGCACAGAATAATCAAGCAACTGGTTACACAGAGATTAGTAAATGCCCTGCTATCCCAGAGGGCCACAATAAATGTATGCTTGAACATGGCCCACCATCACAGGTTCCTCTTGCGTGCACCACTTGGGCCCTGCTCAGGTGACATGAGACCAGCACCAAGATGGAGCTGGGAAAGAGTTGTGCCATGGCCCGGGGCTGGCAGCATAAGGAGGGTGCCTTTCTGCAACAGCAATGGGTGTCACCACACAGCAACAGGAGTAGGGAGAAAATGTCCATTTGAAGCTGGGAAGGGATCACAGATTCATAGAATTGTTTAAGTTGGAAAGAACCTTTCAGATCATTGAACCCAACAATAACAAACCCACCACTAACCCATGTCCCTCAGCACCATATCTGCCCAGCTTTTAAGTACCTCCAGGGATGGCAACTCCACCACTGTCCTGGGAAGCCTCTTCCAATCTTTAATAACCCTTTCAGTGTAAAAAGTTTTCCTAATATTCATCATAAACCTCCCCTGGTGCAACTTGAGTCTGAACAGCACTTTTCCCCCCTTAAATTATTTGAGAGTAAAAGCAGAAGACTTAGTAATCAAGCTACCCTCAGATTAATATCTAGTAAAACACTGAAGACTGGAGAGACCCTGATGACCTACTTCAATAGATCATTTGGTGACTTGCTGCTTGAGAACTGAAGATCAAACAGGTCACACACAACTTCATTCTCTGGCCATGATTTAAGAGTCAGTAGGAAAAGACTGCAGAAGTAAGAAAACCCCAGTCTGTGAGAAGTTTTTCTCTGAATCAAAGCCCCTTTGGCAAAGGACCACCAAGCTTTCATACAGGGTGCTTCATCATTTTGTGGTATTGTTAAAAGCCTTAGCTCATGGGCTGAGCTGCTGCAGAACCCATCGTTGGGCTGAGCAGACGAGGTTTGGAACACCAGAGAATATCATTAGAGCAGTGGAAATGATGCTGTAATTGTTGCTTTGCATAGTTATCTGGTTAAATGATCATCTGGGAAAAGAAATACCGCCTATGCATAATTACTCTACTTTGAATTTGTTGCAAATTAATTGTATTGGCTATTAAAAATATTCCCTGTTCTCACGTTAAGAAACAAAGTAATTTCTCATTATTTTCATTCCAATCTTATCAGAAATTACGAAGGTGGACTTTGGTGTCTTCCTCTTCTGTTGTCACCCATTGCATTTCCAGAAAAGTGCTGAATAAATGACTTGCAAGTTCCCTGCAGTGAAGACCTGAGCTTCTAGGCCCCTGACAAACAGATACCAGTGAGTTGAGCAAACAGAGCTGTTTGGGTGTCTAAAACCCATGTCTCTGGGGATGTTGGCAGCAGTTGGTCCCAGTTCAGAGGTGAGCACCTGCATGTGTGACCAGGGGAACCATAGCCACTGGGCTTTGTGTGTTATGAGATAATATGGCCCACCCAGAGCTACTTTTTTATTTGCTGATCTTCTAATATTCAGGCTTGAGTCTTATATTGCCAATATCTACTGGCCCGAAAAATCCATGAAAGATGCAAGTCCTTCAGAGGGAGGCAGTAGAACAACAGAGCCATGTATCTAAGACAGAGCTGGAGACACTATTCAAGCAGCTCAGGGGAAGATTACCAAAGTAAAAGCATAAGTAGACCAAAGGAAGTATGTCACAGCCTGAAACAGGCAATAGGCCAGTATGTTCAAGGGTCTTACACCAGCATTGGGGGTGGTGAGGTGCACTTGATGTCAATGGATGCATCAAGTAGGAAGGGAAATCAGTAGTACAAAACAAAATGTAAAAAAAAAAAAAAAAAAAAAAAAAAAAAAGAGGAAAGGACATTAGTCTGGATCAGTAAAGTAGCTATGGAGGGAAATAGGGAGATCTTCTGGAGAAAAAGAAATAAATCAAAATTAAGAGAGAAAATCAAAGACTAAGCCAGGTCCTCAATAGCACCATGTCCCTGAACAACACGTGGGGCTCTCCAAGCAGTGGACATCATTAGAACTGTTAAATAACTGGCAGTGGCTGGGACCACCAGGCAAGACTGCAACATAGAGGTAGAGCAGAGACAGCCCATTTTGGCTAGGTGAAATAGGCTCCAAAATAAAGCTTCAGGGCTTTACTGTGAAAAATTTATGTCAGTTTTGAAAAATTTATAAGCTATCACATAAGCATGTGACAAATCTTGGTGTCCCTTTTGCTCCCTTGTATTTCCCCTCTAAAAAAAAGCAGCTGATCCATTTTTCCTAGGAAAGAGAGAGGGCAAAGCATTCCAGCCCAGACAGCATTCTCTGTGTGCACAGAATATATGTACTCCTGTGCGTGCAGATTGAAAGCCAATAGATTTGTATTTTAAGGAAAAAAACCTAGAAAATTATGACCGAAGCCACTGCACTGTACCAGAAACACGCGAACTGCTAGCATGAGTACGAGGAAGGAAGCCCTAGAAGAAATGGAGTCAAAGGAGTAAATATTTGTAATACCACAGCACACACATACTGTGTTTCCCTTTCCCCATATGGTGAGACGTAGGTAAACAAGTCCTAGAATCTGCAGGAAAAGATGCAAAGCTTGTTTTTAAATTCTCCCTTTCTTAAATACAGTGGTTTGTGCCAATATACGTGTGAAAACAGGGTTTAGATGATCTTGTGGCAGAAGTTAAAAATTTTCTATAACAAGGAGCTCTGCAGAGCTAAAATACACAAAATGCACTAAAATATACATGGTTTTAGGTGAAAAAAAGCCAGACATATGGCATTCATTTGATTTCTTTCCAATTTTGGCCATTACTTTTCAAATACATATTAATCCTGGCTCACCTGCTTTAAAAATCTTTGTTTGAGAATTGCCCCAAGGTATTCAGTCCATTTGCAAGAAGGCTTGACATGATCTTTGAGGCCCCTGGACACTCTCCAAGGAGTGTTTCAGGGGAAGTTGTTGGGTTTGGGGATTTTTTTTACATACAGTTAATAGACAGATCAGAGTAGATGGAAGAAGTTCCCTGGTGCAGAGGCAGTACCTTTCTCAGGGAAGAGGCTTCTCATTCCCCAGTCCCATCTTCATCACTGATTTAGAGGGATTTGGTTTAGAGTGCAGACAATCAGCTTCTGTGTAATGAAGGGGGCTAAATGAATAAAAAATGCTAATTTTATAGGGGCTTAATGCCACAGTGTTAATTAGTTGTATTTACTGCAATACAGAACACTGCAGCACCATCCACCCTCTTGGTTTGACCTTGCTTGGAGAAAACCAAGGGCTTCATCGGTGCTGCTGGGACTCCTTCACCTCCTCCTGCATCCAAGGAGAGCAAGGCCAGACCACTGCAGACTCCCAAAAACCTCTCTGTGACACTTATCCAACCCACTTACTCGCTCCTTCACTGCAATTGCTATGTTTAGGTGTCTTGAAGGAAGCATGATAACAGCCCAAAACAGCTGCCACAATTTCCTTTCAACCTTTTCAACTACTCATTCCACTACAATAACCAGCATCAGGAAAAAAATGGGAAAAACAGTTACCTGGTAAACAGCAGATACTGCTTTGGCATTGGAAATAACGGGAAGCAACTTGAAGCATAGAGAGGTTCTACACCAGCATAGAGACAGGGTGAACCCCCCAGCTGGGCAGCCACCTGCACCCTGAGACATCTTCTGGCCATCTTCTGTCCCTGCACAGCCTGCCAGTGTGAATACTGGCATGGGAGAGTGTTCAAGGTTCATTATCTGGGCCTGAAAATCCTAGGAGGACATCAATTCCCCCATTCTCAAACCTCAGTCCCACACTCAGGTCACAAAAGCAGGTGTACATCCTCCAGAATCCCATCAGAGCACTTGCTGGCACTGCCACCTTGCTCTAATTAGCTGTTGGCATTCACATCACAAATTTCTGTTTTTAAAAAAAAAAAAAGTTTGTTGAATTTAAAAAAAAAAAAGGTAATAAATTATTCATTATTTTACTCAGGCAATTTCACACCTGAAATTAGGTAGCTGATCAATAGCAGCAGCTTACAAAACTGTTTTTATTATCTCTACTTCAGGGTGAGAACAGAGAAAAAAAAACTACAAACCTTTCCAGAGTCACATTTTGCTCTCAGGTGAATCATAGAATGGTCGAGATTGGAAAGAACCTTTCAGATTACTGAGTCCAATCCTCAACCCAACACCGACAAACCCACCACTAACTTATGTCCCTCAGCACCACATCTACCCAGCTTTTAGATGATACTTCCAGGGATGCTGACTGCACCATTCCGGTGGTGGAGCACCAGGGTGCTCTAACAGTAGCAATTAGAAAATAACAAATTGCATTTGTACAGTATTCCCACCTCAGCTAATTAACGTGTAATTTTAAATGAAGTTTGCAGGTGTTTCCTGTCTTTAATATTAAAACATTAAAGGACTGAATTTGTTATACCCAGGACCAAAGTACTGCTGGGATTGTTATCTACATCCCCACCAGCTGAAAACCCAAGCTGTTTTTCCATGAATTTGTTTGTTTCACACCTGGGTTTTGTTTCCTATTCTCACCCTGTAGATTATATCCATGAATCCTAAAAATCACCATTACTCTTGCTCCTCTGGGACATCCAGAGCCATTGGTCTCTCCATGAGTATTATTTCTGTGCCCCAAATGCCTCTGCCAAGGCTTTACAACCCTTCCTATGAAGAAATTTTTCCTAATATCCATCCTAAACCTTCCATGGCACAACTTGAGGTCATTTCCTCTTGTCTCATCACTTCTTACCTGGGATAAGGGACCGACCCCCCCTGGCTACACTCTCCTTTCAGGGAGCTGTAGAGAGCAAGGTCTCCCTTCAGCCTCCTTTTCTCCAGGCTGAACACCCCCCAGCTCCCTCAGCTGCTCCGCACAAGACTTGTGCTCCAGATCCCTCACCAGTTCCCTTGCCCTTCTCTGGACATGCTCCAGAGTCTCAAGCTCTAGAGCTTCTCCAGAGCTCTCTCTGGGAAGCTCTCATCCATCACCTTAACCTCTCTCAGCTCACATCATCCTCAGTCCCATGTCCATGTCATGAGAAATGCTCTGTAACCCTGGGGCCACCCAGCCCCCTTGCTAGATGGGTCCCAGCCAGGTACCACCAGCTCTGGGGGACATCATTTTCTATAGACACACCTCATAAAAATATAAACCACCAGCATTATAGTGGCGTATTTGCATTGCTATAAGGTTATGTCACTGCTTCCATAATAAAACTTCTTCAACAGGTTGTGAGGAAGGTGTGAAAACTCTCTTTGGGATGAAACTTGGCACATGCAAACACACACACAAACACACACAGAGCTCCTGATTTCTGGGAAGAGGAGAAATGGGGTGAGATTTCTGCAGGAGCAGGGCGTGTGCTGTGGGCTTTCTTCATTTCAGAAGCTGCAGAGCTCCTGCAAAAGCAGTGGGGAAGGCAGGGACTGCTGGAAGGGGACAGAGACAAAACTGCCCCACACCACCATTCCCAGCATCCTTCTTCATACCTTCCGGCTCTAGAAATGAAAGGGGAAAGCCAGTTGGTCTGTCTGATATTAAAGTCCTGCAGATGAGGGGTACTTGTGTTCCAAGATCAATCAAAACTACAGCAACACTTACAGAGTTGTAGAATAGAGTTGGAAGGGACCTTGAAGATCATCGAGTTCCAACCCCCCTGCCATGGGCAGAGATACCTCCCCACTAGACTAGGTTGCTCAAAGCCCCATCCATCCTGGCCTTGAACACTTCCAGGGATGGAACATCCACAACTTCCCTGGGCAGCCTGTTCCAGTGCCTCACCACCCTCACAGCAAAGAATTTCTTCCTAAGATCCAATCTAAATCTCCCCTCTTCTAGTTTAAAACCATTACCCCTTGTCCTATCACTACACTTCCTGACAAAGAGTCCCTCTCCTGCTCTCCTGTAGCTCCCTTCAGGTACTGGAAGGCTGCTATAAGGTCTCCCTGGAGCCTTCTCTTTTCCAGGCTGAACAGCCCC
>VZRU01020543.1:0-61316 GCA_013398155.1 Pedionomus torquatus | reverse complement strand
ACCAGGTTGCTTAAAACCTCACCCAGCCTGGCCTTGAACCCCTCCAGGGATGGGGCAGCCACAGCTTCTCTGGGCAACCTGGGCCAAGGTCTCACCACCCTCCCAGTGAACCCTTCCCTGTCATCCTATAGCTCCCCTCCCTGATCAAGAGTCACTCCCCAGCTTTCCTGGAGCCCCTTTAGGGACTGGAAGGGGCACTAAGGTCTCCCCAGAGCCTTCTCTTCTCCAGGCTGAACCCCCAACTCTTTCAGCCTGTCCTCACAGCAGAGTTGTTCCAGCCTTTCCAGCATCTCCATGTCCATCATCTGGTCCCACTCCAACAGGTCCATGTCCTTCTGCTGTTGGTGGCCTCAGAGCTGGAGGCAGCACTGGAGGGGTGTCCCCAGAGCAGAACAAAGGGGCAGAATCCTCCCCTCACCCTGCTAGCCATGCTGCTGGGGATGCAGCCCAGTGTGCAGGGGAGGGTTCTGGGCTGTCAGCACACGTTGCCAGGGCATGCAGAACTTCTCATTCACCAACACTCCCAAGTTCTTCTTCTCAGGATTGCTCTCAGTCCATTCTCTGCCCAGCCTCCTCTGCATACCCCACTGTCCCCCAAGTAGCTTTGAGGGAGGATTTCTGGGAGACTGGAGACAGACTAAACCCATCCTTGAAACAAGCTTGAGTCTGGATGTACCTGAATGTTGAGAGGAGAAATGCCTTTACATAAACCAGGGCTTAACTCAGACATGACCACAAATGAAGTAGAACCAGCTGCTCACAGAGGTCCCTCCTGCAGGGGCCCTGCTGTTCCAGCATGAGTATTGAAAGAAGTTGAGCAACTGGGAGCCACATTCAGTGGTGCTTGCATGGGACATTTTCAGTCCAAGTGGGAACAGTGAAGGAGTTTTTAAGAAGCACAAAGGAAGAGCAAGCCTCTTTCCATCTCTTGACACTTCACCCAGGTCCTCATTTCAGAGCTGGAGGCCTCCTACCAGAATAGAGCAGGGCACAGACTGACAGTAGCTGCAGCATCCTTCAGATCATTTGCGGTTTAAGGTGTTTAGTACACTTGACCTTCTGTAATGAAATAGTAAGAACATTTTCTTCACGCTTACTGCACAGCCTAGAAGCCCATGAGAGAAAAGAGACCAAACTTGAGGCAGTCATTTGCTATGACATTTTGTTCCCCGAATAACACAATACTCCACCTTTATGTCAGCTTTCCTGCTGTCTGCCAGGTCAAAAATCCATGTCTAGCCCCTGGGAGGTGAGTCATTTTCCCATGTGCTTCCACTCCTGCTGCAGCTGCAGCCCTCCTACTATAGCCTAGATGATAAAGATAAATAAAGAAGAATCATACAGAAAGAACTATAATAACATATTACAGTATTATCCAGTAATAAAAAAAATGGAATGTGGTTGACAATAAGGCTATTCTTATTTAATCTTGTGCAACCATATTTAGGGATATTAGTGGTTTGAGCATTATTATCCGTCGTCCCAACTAGAAATTATCTGACTTCCTGGTTATACACATTGTTGGAAGTCAGGAACTCATCCCAGCCACCTCTCCTCTCAGCCTGGGCAGCAGCAGGATCTCAGTAACCCTTCCACAGAGCAGACCCTCAGCACAGAGCTTTGCTCACAGCTCCGAGCAGAGGGTGATCCCAACCCAAAAAACTTTTGAAGAATAAATTGTTGAGAGTCTCATTACAGCAGGAACTCTGATGGTTATTGTGAGATAATCATCACACATCTGTATTTGTAAGACACATGGCATAGTCTGGTGCTGTCTGCTCCCCAGTGACATGATCTCATAACCACACGCCCTGTGGCTGCTGCTATCGGAGCACTTTATGGTGGGGGAAATATGCATTTCTGTGCTGGAAGAACACGAAATTGGCAGTTTGGAGCTGTAGTTTATGCAAAGCTGTTTGTTTCTTGTAAACAGATTTATTTTCCTTCAGTGGTAGGGACCCAGGAGAGCTGTGGTACAGCAGCATAACAGCATCTTCTTGCAGAGCAGTAGCAGGGGAAACACAGACCTTCCAGCAAGGACAGAATGCTCCCATGCTGACTGTTTAAATCAAGAGGTGTAGGGGATATATAAGGCTAGATAAGGTCAGAAACTCTTTTGCTGTATGAATAAGCTCCCTACTATTTGTGTTGCAGAGGTTTCCAGGCGTCCTGCTCTGGGGCTGGGCTAATAATTCCTCCCAAATGAAGGTGATGCCACGTTGCTCATTCCCTGGGTCTGTTTATAACTATCTGGTTGTTCCTCATGAGCCACAGCCCCAGCCCAATCTTCCGCCTTCTCACAAGCAGCAAGCAGGATTAAAATGGTCCTTACCCTCCACCCAGAGAGATCTATCAATACAGACTCACACTAACTATGGAAAATACTCATATCCAAAGTGTCCACCTGGTATGACTTCAGCTGGTGCACACTCCCCATGTCAGCTCCTAGAGCAGGGCAGGAAGGAGAACTGTGCAGTGGCTGAGGACCAACATCTTGGGACTCCTGTCATCTCAGGTGGACATGGGACATCTCTCCACCACCCTGCCCCAGCACTGCTCATCAGTGAAGAGGGACAGTGCCCACTCACCACCCACGCCGCAGCTGGAGCTTGCACAGATGTACTTCAGCTCCCTTTGATCTAATCAGGTTAGTTGCTGACCATAACCATGATGCTCAGTACAGGCTGCAAACCCTACTGGAAACATACAGCACTACTTAAGTAGTTTTTGACACTAACCTCTATTATTCTTTATGCTGATCCCGGTCCCCTTGCTGGGAGAACCCAAGCTGTGGGTGCCCTGTGAGCAGGGATGAACCTTTGGGGCCACCTGCCTAATGGCAAGGAGGTGCCAAACTCTTCACAGTTACTAGTATCCTCTGCCTGCCCTGCTATTAATAGCCACAAACCACTTCTCTCCCCTCTTATTTCTTCTCCCTGATCAGCTCCTCAACACTTCTTTCTGTCTCTTGCCTCCACTGGGAGTTGCAGGATCTTCTGTTCCCTTCCCAGACAAAGGACTCCTTCCCCTTCCCCAGTCTTCACACCTGGTTTATTTCTTCCTTCCATATGCTGGGAGATGCATTGGAGGATGGAGGTGGAGAAAACAGGGGAGAGTGGACCAAGCCATTGATACAGGACAGAAATGAGGAGAATACTTAGTTACTAGGCTTCTTTTCATTCCTACTTTTCCTCCTCTTCCTTCTCCAGCAGCTTAGGGAGGGCTGCAGAGGCTGCCTGGCCCCTTTTCCTTTCTCCCATGCAAAGTTCTCACAAGAAAGAAGAAAGGAGATCTCTGACCTGGTCTCCAGCAGGTCTCATCCTCCTCCTCTCACAGCAGAACTGCTCACAGTAGGATTTTTCCTCAAAACATCCCCAGCTGCTCCCAGGCCCAGCAGAACATGGTCATTAGCAGCATCACTGAGGACTGTGGCAGCTGTGGGACCCCACAAAGTGCCTGTTTCACATGCTGCTGCTTATCTGCTGCTCTGCTCTCCTTGTTTCCACCTTGGGAGATAGCAGCCTGCCTGGTTTCTCCAGTGTCCACAGACACATCCAGCAATTCCTCCACCTCACGTGCTTTCTGGGAGCGTTGGACGGGGCTGGGGTATCTGGGGAGAGGAAGCCCCTTGGACACGATGGAGGAGTTTATGGTGGTCTGTGAGCAAAAGGGAAATTCAAAACTCATTTGCCTTTTAGGGGAAAAAAAGGTTCTGCAGAGAACATGCTAAATTTTTCTCACAACCATTTCAAGCAACACCTAATTATTTCTTGTAATTGTAGTTATTTCCTATGAGCAAGAGTAGGAAAAGATCGAAACACACAAAAATACACAGATAAACACTATATGGCCACCTTACCGGGCAGGGACCTGGTGGCATCAGCTCCAGCAGAAGGGCTCCCTGCACCCCCACAGCCTTTCCCCCCTGCTCAGGATGCACTGCTGAGCCACAGCACAAAGGTTATTTAGCAGAGCAGTCCTCAGGGGTGAAAAAACAGAGCCACAGATCAAAAAAACCCAGCAAACACATTTGTGTGCCAGAGCTGACCGTGGATTTCATTAAGAGCACCCAGGCTCTTCACAGCATAAAGTTTTAAAATGTCACTTGTTTCTGTTGATGAAGCCAGGGCTGTGTTATCACTGGGCTATTTGATTTGATTTACTGGAACATAAAAATATGGTTTACACATTTTTAGAAGACAGCTAGGGATGCCTGGCACCCTGGTGGCTACTCTTATTNAAAAAAAAAAAAAAAAACACAACCAAAAAAAGCCCAACCAGAACACAAAGCAACTATGCCTGGCAGCTCGGCACCTCAGTGGCACACACACCCCGGCACCCACCCACCTCTGGGAAAGCTGCTATGGATTCATCCTTCTGCAGCTGAAATAATACCCCATCCCGCATGAACCACATCTTCACAGCCAGCACGTTTTGTCCTCCTCCTGTTTCCAAACCAAAAAAGAAAAAAAAAAGAAAATCAAACATAAATAGGAAGAAATCAGCCCATCTCTGCTAATGAATGGCAGCATGAGAACATGGGTAACATTTCAATTCAAAGCCTTTTTGGGGCTCTGAATTAGGCTTTTCCTGGAGTGGAGCAAGAACCTTTGTGCTTGAAAAAAAACCCTCACTTTCCAGTAAATCCATGGATTTATGGAGAAGAAGCTGTCTTTTATTCTTCTTTTTAATCTTCACTCTGTTTTTCATTTAGCCTACTGTACCTTTTAATTGCCAAACATCCAATTAAATTAAGTCAGCACCTGGTTCAAAACACTTAAATGAATCGTTCTGTCAGCAAGAAGACATGAGACTGAAGTGCTGGTTTATTCTATGACTTATTCTATTACTGACCATGGTCGGCTCCTCTCCAGAGATGAATTTTAAGTTTAATTATATTTGCTGTGTACAGGTTTGATTGGCACCCTAGAATTACTTCAGAATGTTGGTTTCTCTGTTCCTAGTTCACATGTTGTGGGCATCACCAGCAGTCAGGCTCCTTTTTCTTTTGGCAACGCAGCACTGGGGTTAATGTTCCACTTGGTCTGTCCCCAAGAGGGATACTCTGGATATCAGCATGACACAGTGAGGTAAATTGTGTGTGCGCCCTGGGAAAGGGAAGCTGCCACATAATGGAAACAGAGAAAATATGATCTTTAAGGTCCCTTACAACTCTAACATGATTGATTCTGTGAAATTCAGTGAATCATCTCTCACCAAGATGTGCTTCCAAAAAAGGAGGAACTCACTGACCCGAAGGGTTTTCCATAGAAACGGGAGGACTGGACCAGTGGGATGGCCGAAGCAGAGCGAGGAGCACATCCAGGCGAGGAGCACATCCAGGCAGGCTGCCACCAGGGCTGGGGCCATGGAAAATCCGCTGTGGGAAGGAAACAACAGAGCAGCTGGTATTTTGAAAGGCGGCTGCAGTTTTCCTGCACGCTCTGGCCATGAGTCACTAGCAACAGGCTGATAAATTCCTGGACTGAGCTGGTGTCCATCTCACCCTCGCCAAGTTATAGGGTGCAGCTCAGGGAGGAGACCTGGGAGAGGTCCTGGGGCCAGGTGGGGTCCCCCAGGTCCCACAGCCCTGCTGTGACATCCCACCCCCCTCCTCCCCAAGTGCAACATCAGAAGGTTGTTCAGGAGACCCAGACCTGCTTGGACAGATGCTGCAGAGGTGCCTTCCCAAGGGGACATGCAGTAAGGACAAGCCCAGGGGCAAATATTAGAGGCAATTTGTCACCTGCACCCACCTGTGAAGTCCCACCACAGCCATGCACCAGGCAAAGCAAGCAAAGAGCAACAGAGCAGGGTGCTTTCTGTTAAAAGGCCAGCAGGAGCCCAAGCTGCTGTTTGTGTATAGAAATGTTAGTGTGGAGGCAAAGGAATAAACAATGGGTAACATCTGCTCTGAGGAGCCCATTGCAGAGGGACCATGGGTGCAGGAAGAAAAGCCAGCCCGTGATTTGGGGGAGAGGAGAAGGTGACATTCAGCATTCTTGCAGTCCTCCGCAAGCGAAGGAGGGGAGAGATGCCACAGGAGCAATCATGCTCAGCAGCCTCCAGTGACTCAAACAGGGAAAAACACCGTGACGTGAAAACACCTTTGGAAACCTTTTGTGTGCATTCTCAGGGCCTGAGCAGGGAAAATGACCATGGAGGGTGTGACACCTCCTCGAGTGCAAAGAGCAGGGGATCCAGCCTGGGGTCAGTACTTTGCCTGGCTGCAAAGCTGGATGCGGATCCCCACCACTGGCAAAGCCTCCAGCTCAGGGCTAAATTCACACAACCAAGCAACGACACAGTTGAGACCAACCCCTGAGCAAGTCTCCTCATCATAAACCTGAGTGTCGCATCCAACAAACACCATCTTCTGTCTCACAGACACTCACTTCAGAAAAGTCCTTCCTGAAACTGTTCTGCTGTGCTTCACCTGCCCTGGTACAGATCCACCATGAGATGAGCCCTCCAGGACCGCCTGATGCTGCTGGCATTACTGGCCACCAGGGACCCTCCTGGCCAGTGCCTGCAGGTTATCCATCACAGTACCCATCACTTGTACCTTGCAACGCCTGGTAAGAGATACACAAGAGGTACTGAAACAGTAGGAGGAGGTAAACCTCCAATTTTTACTCTCAAATTACATCTTTGAACACTACATCACAGTTCTTACAGTTCCTGCTATCGTGCACCGGCAAAAAGCATGAGCACTTGCCTATGGCTGTAGAAGACAGAATGAACAGCAAAAGGCGTGAAAAGACTCCCATAAAATTTGCCTCCAGGCCTGCTGTGGAAAGGAACAAAACCATTTTTGCCCCTCAGAAGTGGAACCAGTATTTCAGAAATCCTGAATCTGCACTTCTTCTAAAGGCTGGCCTCCTGCTCCCCAGGAAATTCCACGACTACAAAAATCACTCTCTAACTATGTCACAGTGGTGATAAACAAGGAAGGATAAATGAATATCAAGAGATACATGAGCAGATAAAAGCAGGTATGGGCTGTGCAAACAATCTATATAGAGAAAACAACTGCCCATAGACACAACCCACTAGTTTACAATCTGCTTTTCCTACAAGAAGCAGGGTTTTTTCCCCATCAACAATAAATCACATTTAAGGATAATTTTCAAAAATGGGGGAATGCACTAGGAGAAAAATAAAATAGTTTCTGCAGTAATACTTGGGCACCTCAGCCATAAACCAGGGCTCCCCTGGGGTACATATTTCACAAAGCACTGATCAACAGCATCAGCAGCAGTTTTGGTTTCACAGAACGGTTTGGATGGGAAGGGACCTTTAAAGGCTGTCCAATCCAACCCCCTGACATGAGCAGGGACATCTTCAACTAGAACAGGTTGCTCAGAGCCCCATCCAACCTGACCTGGAATATTTCCAGGGATGGGCCATGAACCACCTCTCAGGGCAGCCTGGGCCAACACCACCTTCAGCGTAAAAAAAGCTCTTCTTTATATCTAGTCTGAATCTGAATCTGCCCCCTTTTAGTTTAAAACCATTAGCCTTTGTCCTATTGCTACAGGAGCTACTGAAAGGCCCTTGGTTTACAGGGTTTAGAAAAGGAGGATGGCAACATGGGCTAGAGTGAGCTGAGGAGATAACGCACAGGTTCTTCCAAGAGTGCTATAGCAGCGAGGGGATCTCTTTCACTGGGAAACTCCATAGCTGACCTGCAGCAATTCCTATATACCACAGCAAGAACCAAAGGCTTCTCCCGTCAAGAGGAAAAAAAAAAAAAAAGAAATCAAGACACCCCAATCTCAGCATACGTGGCATGCAAAGGCAGAGCAGCCTCATTCCTCTTCTCAGCACATCTGTTTTTGGGTGAGGTTCCCAGCACTGATGGATTGCTCTCTCCAATACAAACACCATACCACATCCATCTGTCCTCCTGAAAAACAGGTCCCTGTAATCTAACCATGAAGTGTCTGTTAACCTTCGGAAGTCCATATCCTCTTTTCCATAATGTTCTCCCACAGGACATTACGGTCATCTATTGCTCCTAAGACCGTAAAATCAGCATATCAGAAGTGTTCACAGCACCTGTCATGGGAGAGCGCAGATCCCAGGAGTGACACTAGGGGCAGAGAAATCTGTGCCATCAGAGCCATTTCCCGCAGAGCTCTAAGCCACCAAATCAGGTGGCTCCCAGCCTAAGCCAGAGAGTTTCAGTTTCTCTTGGGCAGCCAGACACCACACCAGTAGAGGGTCCCCAGCAGCCCCCCAAATTCACAGAATCACAGAATTGTTACAGTTGGAAAGGACCTCTGAGATCACAAAGTCCAACCATACACAAACCCACAATCCACTCCCTACAGTTTCAGCCACTAGAGCATGCCCTGAAGTGCCAAGTCTACATGGCTTTTAAATACCTCCAGGGATGGTGACTCAACCACCTCCATTGGCAGGCCCATTCCAGTGCCCAACCACTCTTTCAGTCAGGTAATTCTTCCTACTAACTCATAGTAGGAATGGTCCAGGCTGGAAAGGTCATTTAGCCCGACCTCCCTGCAGTCAGCAGGGACATTCCCAACTAGCCCAGGTTGCCTAGTGCCTCATTGAGCCTCACCTTGAATATCTCCAGGGAAAGGGTCTTAACCACCTCCCTGGGCAACCTGTTCCAATGTTCCAACACCCTCAGAGGAAAGAACTTGTTTCTAATATCCAATCTAAATCTGCTCTTCTCCAGCTTAAAGCCATTGCCCCTCGTCCTATCACTGCAGGCCTTTGTAAACAGGCTCTCCCCAGCCTTCCTGTAGGCCCCCTTTAGGTACCAGAAGGCTGCGATTAGGTCTCCTCAAAGCCTCCTCTTCTCCAGGCTGAACAACCCCAGCTCCCTCGGCCTGCCCTCGGAGCAGAGGTGCTCCAATCCCCTGATCATTTTCGTGGCCCTCCTCTGGACCCACTCCATCAGGTCCACATCCTTCCTACATTGAGGGCTTCAGACCTGCACACAGTACTCGAGGTACCGGGTGGTGGTTGCCCCACCGTGGGCCATTACCCTCCACTTACATCCCAGGAGTCACACACCCAGTCTGGAATTCCCTATTTCCCAGTTACTCCTCCTGGCTAGATCCAGGCCCCTTGCACCCTACACAGTTGGTATCAGGACACCACCTGTATCCCAAATCAGTAGCTTTTAATTAAATCACTGATTTTTTTGAGGGTGTGTGTGCGCCCATAATCTTCACTAGCAGTAACACATTCCAAGATCACTTACATCTTAAGAAGCATGTTCCTGGGTTGTTTGGGGTGAGGGTTTTTTTTAAAAAATTAGATACCCAGTATCTCGTAATGTAATGTAATAAAGTAAAAATGTTTTCAATCAGTGGGCTTAGTTACTATTTTTGTTTTTCACAGGAATGACAACATAAAACAATTATATATTTCATAGTAAGAAAAATCAAATTATTGTTACCTTTTCTCCCCACTGATTTGGTGCTTAATTGACAAACAGTTTTCCACAGCTCTGGGACATATTCAGACATATTCAAACATATTCAAACATATTCAAACATATTCTGCCATTTCTTCAGGAAAAAAATGAATTACATTTAATTCTTAATCTGTAGTCTAGGAAGTACAAAGATACCCTAGTGAGAACAAACCTGCTGGAGAGGCTTGTTTCTAATTGGAGATCTGTACCTGATGACAACCAAACAATTCACAATCTTGGCCATTCCAGTCCTTTTCAAAGATAATTTTGAGCATATTTGCTCTTTTGTGCATTTTCAAAAGCCCCTCCCATTCAGGGCGTTTGTGAAAAGGGAACCTGTTGGTCTCTGGAGATGGGCTTTAAGCAGAGCAGGCTCTTGGAAGCTCTGGAAGACATGATTGTATTTCTTTTCTGGAAGAACTCATTTCTCTCCTACACCAGGGGAAATGTCAAGCTTTCTGCCACTCTGCTCCATTCCAGGGCTGTCCCTCTGTGCAGTCCCCATTCCTCCGGCTGGAGACCCAGCCCTGATGCAGTTCCCGGCTGGCTTTCCCATGGAACTGATTTTTAAGTGCTGTAAAAGACATTACCTCTGCAAAACCAGCTCAGCAGGATTAGAGAAGCTTTATGTCCTTGTTTACATTAGCTCGTTGGAGTCTCTGAACAAGAGTTTAGCTTTTGTTGAATGATATATTTCACCTGGCAGAAGAACTGATGCTCTGTTTCTTACAGAGGCTAAACTCCCCTTGACTTTAATAGCTGTCTGGCCAGCATAAGCCCTGGAAAACCATTTAATGGAGCCATTTAGTAATGAAAGTGGCCCAATATACATACAAAAATAAGCTTGTTTAAGTGCTGCAGCTGATTGGAGCATCCCTTAATGCAGTCAATGGCAAATCTTTCCCCCTCCCTCCCCTCCATGACTCATGACATAGTTCTTTTCCCCAGAAACTAAACTGCCCTTTTTCATTCTGGGGGGGGAAAAAAAATAGTAAATGTGTTGTATGTTCTCATCATCACCAGAATGTGCTGCTTAATAAAAATACGTTAACAACTCAGTCTGTGGCGTTATTTCCTTGGGTCACAAGACTGTAGTCTAGAGGATATACCATCCCTTGAAGCGTAGAAGTGCTATAATCTCTAAAAGCAGCTCGATGCAATGCTAGAGGCCAGGTTGGACAGGGTTTTAGGCATCCTGGTTTGGTGGGAGGTGTCTCTGCCCAGGGCAGGGGGTGGCACTGGGTGGGCTTTAAGGTCCCTTCCAACCCAAACCATTGCGTGATTCTAGGAAATACTGTTCAACAATGTGGAACAAGTCAAACCTTGTAGCCTTGCTGCTCCAGTCACTGTCCTGCTTAATCCCAGCTGCACACTGCTGTGCTCTAAATTTAGAATAAACTGCTCTTACTTCCTGCAGGATGCGTCAGGGTCATGACACCGCAGCTCTTAGCAAGGGAACTGGTGTGCACAGACAGAGGTAGCGCGGCCACTTGGAGCAAACACAGAGACCCATGCCTGTAAGATGGCCTTCAGGTGTTTCGGGAATACAGACTTGCAGCCCTGAGGAGGGAAATAAAAGTCCAGGGACACGCTGTCTCTCATTTTATCAAAATGCTTCAGATGGGGACGAAGAAGCCACATTCCTTACAGATAAATCTCCTCTGCCCTGGGAGGACAGGAGCTTTCTCTCCATTTTTCTGACATGTGCTTTACACTGGAAAAGATGGGAGGGATTGAATTTATTGGACAGCTTCAGTAACTGTGAGCCAGCTGTTGTACCATTTTTACAGATGACCCCCACTCTTTTAACTCTTAACTTGTTCCTTTGATTTATTTTTCTCTTCCAAAAAGACAGAACAATACCAGGTGGAAGCCCTAGGATCACACCTTCAGAAGCTGTTGGGGTGCAGAAAAATCTGTGTTAACTTCTGAGCTATGCCCTTACCAACAGCACCAGGTTAGTTCATCTGATCAAAAAAGGTGATGTGCTATAGGGAACAATATTATTGCTGATAGAGATATGTCTTTTTCCTCTAATAAACTTCTAGCACCACTAAAAGGGGAGTTAATATTTTAAAAGTTTAAATCTTCTCTGACCATCCAGAAATGAGAAAATGTCCCTCTATATGTATAAAACCAAAGGAATTGGTATTGAGAAACAACTGACATGCCAAGACAACAACTACTTTCTGTAGAAAAAGTTTCCCCTTCCTTGTTTACTAAAAACTTAACAATTTCCTAAAACACACAAAACAAAAATGTCCTCTTACAGAAGTGAGACCCATCAAGATCAGAGACCTCTCTTCTTCGTCCTTCAGAGCATCCCCCAGCTTGAGATGACCAATGCCCGACAGACTTGGGGTTCCTGTGCGAGGCACAAAAAAAAAAAAAAAAAAACAAAACCAAGGAACCCAGAACACGTTCCCTGACATGAAAATGCAGGTAGCGAGCATCAAGGTTATGTGTGCACAGTCACCTTTGCAGTCACAGCACCCTCAGCCTCTCCTTCAAAGTGTCCTCACCTCCCAAGAGCAGCCCAAGCCCTGCGGCTCAGCCCCAGGGTTTCAGAAGAAGAACTACAGCAAATGCCATGTGACATGAAAGGGGAAACACAGGTCAGCTTTGCAGCACTGCACACCTCTCTTAAAATTCTGACATATTACTTTTGCTTAAAAACCCTTGAAAGTTTACATATTTTTCCACCTGGGTGTAAAAGTAGAAAACCACACATATTCCCTTTGATGGGAAAGGGAAAAGCCCCAACAGAACCAGGTCGTTCCTACAAAGGACAAGACGTTTTTGCCCATGAAGGATCACAAGGTTCAGGCTTCCTGCCAGAGTCTCGCATCGCCCATCCAGGCAAAGTCAAAGTATTTCTTTAATAAAAAACAAACCCAGGAACTCCGATAAAAAGCTGGGTTTGGTTGTGACCAAGGTAAATGCAGACGTGGAATAGCAAACAATGTTGTAGTTGGACTGGGCTATGGGGCCAAATCACCTGAAAGCAAATCCCTTGCAGTTATTGTGGGCACTTTAAAACATGTTTGCTAACTTTGAAATGAATAAAGAAAAGTGTCTCTTTTCCTAAAAAGACAGCTATATTGTTGTGTAATGAAGAGCAGATGTCAAAAAGTATTTCAAAGGCTTGAAAAAAAGCTTAGAAAAATAGAACAAAGGTTACAGTTGGTAACTTTGGGGGAGCTGCCCCAGCCTCCTTCATGAACATCAACCCTACGTGTGTTGTCACTAGGCTTTAATCGGAGAGGACGGTCCCTGGGAGCACTGGCATGTGCCATCTGTACCCATCCACCTCTTTCAGGGAGTGGGGAAACTCTGCCCAGCAGCCAGAAATTTCCCTTAGTGAGGGAAACAGCCCATTCTTAGGGGAAGCTGCCAGCCAGATGGGAAGGGAAACTCCATTCAGAATAAAGCATGAGGCACGACCAAGCTGGGGAGACACACAACTGGATTGCACCCCCTGGGATGGGTGCCCTCCTAGTCTCACTGCTGGCCCTGCACACTTGGCATCACTCCTCTTCATCCTCCTCCTCCATAAGCATGGGACTGGGACAAGAGCAGGACTCTCCCACCAAGAGACAGAGGCTGGATCCTCATTGGATGTACGGCAGCAGACTTCACAGAATGGTTTGGGTTGGAAAGGGCCTTCAAGACCATCTAGTTCCACCCAAGTGTCCTGAGCAGGGACACTTCCCACCAGACCAGGTTGCTTAGAGTCCCATCCAACCTGTCTTGGCTTTTACACCGCCAAGGAACCAGCTCATTTTTTAAGAGTGTTTAAACTGCAAAAAAGAGTTCAAGTTTCATGTACAATTTTATTGGAGGCCAGAATTGCAGCCAACTGTTTATCTGGTGTCTGGCCTAAGTGCTGATAAAGACTTGGCTGAAATTTCTATAATCTGCCATTAATAAACGCAATTTATGATAGTCTCAAGGAAAGACATGACCACTGCTGGCTCCGTTAGTGGTACACTCCGCAGAGGCCAGGGGTTTCGTCTGTACAGAGACAGGACTTAACTTGACTTAGCTCATTTCTTGTCCCTAAACACCGGTGATTTAGATCAGGCCCAAAACAAAAGTCTACATAAATCTAAAGGCTCCTTGCCAGAACTGCCAGGCTTTGCTAATATGAGCTCAGTGCCTTTAATACAAACCAGTACCTGACTTTATAACTCCAGCAACCCTTCTAAAGCAAATACTGGCTGCAATAACCACACTCCAGTCTCAGTGATAAGCCCCAAACCTGATATGATGGATGGATAAGCTTAACTGGCCAGAGCAGAAGTAACTCTGCTGAAGGGCGGTGGGACAGAGCCCATTAACGCCTCTTCCAAACTGGAGGCATAGAGATCTGACAGAGAAAACCTATTACATGGTGTAGTCCAAGATCCCTCCCTGCTCTAAATTTTTTTTTCTTATAGCACACATAAGCTGACCAAAAAAAAGAAAGAATATACAGTGTTCCAGTTTGAGGGTGAGGGAGGAATAACTTTGGTTTCCATTCATGATGCCTGATCAGAACAGAATTAATGCAAGGAAATAAAATTGTTTGACAAATGCTGTCATATCTAAACCCAGCTTAACACAAAGACGCACATTCCATTGCCTGCCATGCTTTTAAAATTTACACTTTCCATTAACAAAATGTATGCAAATATCCTTATGTAAGCTCTGCATATTCAAAGGAACCTATATTTAAACATACATGCACTTCACCATTCAAATTCATCCTCTGAAAAATTCCATGGACCTATCTAAAAGCCAAGAGACATTTCTTTTGAAGATCTGTGATGAATGAGATCCAGACACAGGACTGTTTCACAAAGAATCATCCATGCCAAAACCTTCATCCAAAGAAAAATTCCAAGAACAATTATGAGGATCTAAATATCAAAGATCTAGTTCTGCTGGATTCTAAGCAAAAGAGAAATGTATAAATGAGTGGATAAATCACTTTAAAAGTACATGTCAGAAGACATTAAAAGGCAGACACCTAAAATAATTCCTAAAATATTATGGAATGAGTAATTTTTGGATTGTCTTTTCAGCATCTAATATAACTTCACTGTGATTTAGCGCTAAAAGGATCCCAAAGTGTTTACTCATTTTAACATGGAATTTAATCATCAGAGTTTAATTCCTCCAGATAAACTGGGTGAAATTCAAAGGACACAATGCAAATAACAGCCAACTCTGCAGAATTCACTGAAAAACATTTTAAACACTCATCTAGGCTCTTTTCTCTCTCTACCCCCACCTACTTGAACTACTCCATTTTTGTCCCAACCAGACAGGACAAGGAATTTCTGGCATCAAAGGTTCAGCTACTGCTAAAATTTGGCTCCTGGTATGAAGCTTCCCAGAACAAGTTTTTTGTGACAGCACTTGCCAAAAGACACAGCTCTCAAGTCTGCTTCCTGGTATGCCCATCCTGTTCCCACCCCACTCCCTTCCCAAAATACCTCCAGGTGGTGGGATCCCAACGTCCACTCTCTGTGGCTTTTAATTCCAGTCCAATCAGTCCCAATGTGCAGCCCGTGGAGATCACTGCTGATCTCCAAAGGAAAGGGACCTGAGAGCAAGCAGAAAGCTGAGCTCCATCAGACCAGGCCTGAAAACACCTACAACAGACAAACCACTGAGCATTTAGGAACTTGGTTGACCTTCTACTATCAATTGCATCTAATCCACAGCATGGTGAGATGAACCCTGTTTACAGACATTACTGAGAGAAAAATTTGGCCTTTTTTTAACCCAAGACAAGACTTAACTGCTCAGGAAAGAAAAGAGCACACATGGTCTACCTGCTGTTTTCCAAGGGACCGTGCTACTGCTCTGGGGTTTTCTGCCAGAAACTTCAACCTTGATGCTACTCAGTTGTCCCCTACCATAGTGACATGGCCAGTGGAAAAAATGGATATACTAGAGAAGGCCCTCAATTTGGGTCTTGTACATTGAGAAGGTCTCTCAGGTATTAAGTTGGGACTGAGACCACTGTCGTTGGCATCCCAGCAGAACTAGTGGGTATTTCTGTGCCAAAAACCCCACAACTGAATTCTGACACACCTGTAGCTATTTTTGTTAACTATAAGAACAGATCTTGATTAACAGACGAACGTGACAATGCCGAGGCCACGAGCCATTAACTCAGGGATGGTGGCTGCTTAAAGAACAGAAACATATGATAAAAGCTAGGTGACCATAATCCTCACTTACCAAATTAAAACGCTTTATAACAGCATTATGTTTGAAAAAACATTCCACAACTTCAGCAGTGAACACATTTATAAAAAACATCATCTGTAAACAAAAAGGTCATTAAATGTGCTAAGTTTTTGTCACCCCTGCTGTAGGTGACTTCCATTCACAGGCTACATCCTCCTGGTCTGTTTTCCTGCCACAGGCAGGCAGCCCTTGGCAAAACACAAGGGATGGTTCAGAGAATTACACGTTTCCCTGACCCAAAGAGAGACCAAAAGCACATTTGGTTACACAGAAAATACATCACTATAAAGAAACAAAATGGCTTTGATGAGAGCATCAAGGGAAAGAGCCCATTAAATCCCACATCCCAGCCGCCCAGCCCTCTGGCCATGCCACCAGACCCCATGCCAGGTCCCCCTCCAGCAGCCCAGCTGTCGGATCATAGCCAAGGATGTCCCTCCTACCGCAGCTCTGCCTCAATGGTGGCACATCAGTGTTTTACAATTCCTCCATTAAACCGTGCTGATCTGGGCCACTTGCCCATTTGTGAGGCAATTTTATTGTTTTTCTTTTAATTTTGTGAACATATGCGGAACCTATTGATCAAGCCCACTTCAGGCTGTTCTCATCACAGATTTAACTCGAATTTGTCTCACTCAAGGTAACTCCCCTTGTGTTAGCTGCACTTAAAGGAGAGCAGACATGGTTCTAAACATTATTCAATCTGCAGAGGGCTGGTGTTAGCAGCTGGGGTGCTGTGCTAGATCAGCCTGGAAGCAGCATTCCCAGAGTGAGAGGAGTCAGCTCCAAAGCATAAATAACCCTGGGTGTGTGCAGAGAGGCCCCAGAGGTGTAGCTGGAGGTAAACCTGCAGTGAATGCAGGCCTTGGCAAAAAGCACCTGTGATCAAACAGAAGAGTCTGCTGCAGTCCTGTAGCAAGTTTTAAAGCCAAACCTGAATGCTCTGCTAATAAAAGGAACACAAAAATAATTACCTTTATTGTTTATGTAACTGATTTGGGTCTCCAGCTACATAAAAGTGATCAGGTTTTATATATTTCCATACATGTACAATTAATATTGAATCATTCTCAGGTTTGTGGCTGCCCCATCCCTGGAGGGGTTCAAGGCCAGGTTGGATGGGGCCTTGAACAACCTGGTCTGGTGGGAGGTGTCCCTGCCCAGGGCAGAGGGTGGCACTGGATGAGCTTTAAGGTCCCTTCTAACCCTAACCATTCTATGATTCTATCAATTTCCCAACAGTCCCTTTCTTCAACCAGCATTGTGTTCTGAGCTCCCCCTGATTTTACCAGAAGCTTTAGGGCTACAAATCTCAGACATCTGTCAGTCAAAAATATGTTTCCTATCTGGCTGCCTTGCAGTCAAACTCAAGCCTCAGGAGACTTTTGCACTAAAACCATTTTCAAAACAAGAAAAAAAGCTGCTCAGCCTACAAGGAAAGAATTCACCGCAATTATAACAATGGAAATTAATAAAGCTATCATACGTTTGTAAGTGAAATACTGCTTGCTGGCAGCATTCAGCAAGGAAATCTGCATAGATACTTTATAACTGAAGCACAGAAATGCTTCCTAGAAAGAGAAAAATGCTTCCTAGGAAGGTTACCTTCCAGACATAGATCCTGCTGCTAGTGTTTACTGAGGTTCAAACACTCGAAATGCAGCATTCACCTACCTTTAGACAATTCTATCATTTTTTAAGCTCCAAGAGGTTCTTCACATCTCCATTATTAATATAACAAGGCCAGATTGCCTACATAAAAGGGGTCTTTGTGATAGCCGGTATTTATGGGGAGCAGACACTAGCACAAATATTCACAGCAGAGGGAGCTGCTGAAGCCCAGTGAGGTATGAGGCAGGTGAAATCAGTTCTTATACCAGGCACAGGGGCACACCAGCACTGAGACTGCATGGGAACCGACAAATTTCACCCTTTGGACACCACAGTGACTCTCAGCCACCTAACAGAGCCAGTTCCAAACCTCAAAACCCAGCAAATCACCTCTTTCCTATCTGCAGGGTGTGCAATATATAAGGTACAAGAAAATAAGCAGGTCTTGGAGGAGACACATTTATCTCATTCATGAGGGACGACTTCCCAGCTCAGTAAGTTCATGATGCAACAGAAATGAGTTGTGGGATTTAAGACAAGAATATCTACTGCTATATTCAGGTATTCCTTGCGGTTATAACAGCTCTGTTAAGGCAATCACGACCTTTAAAAATCTAGATATACTCCTGCTACCACTGTGAGACTAGGTTACAATTCAATTCTCTGACCAGCAAAAGCAGCAGCAAATTCTACCAATTTACCCTGAAGCATTTCTATATCTTCCTGTTTGGATCCAGCTACAGAAAAAAAATGCTTTTTTGATGGCCAACCTGCTTTTGAGGCTCTCCTGAGATGAAGACAGAAAAAGAATTGTATCTTCCTTCTTTTCCTTCCCAGAGGAAGTGAAGCTCTGCCCCCAATGGCTTCATGTGCCAGATCTGCATACAAATGTCTGGAGCATCATTCACTTGGTGGCCTCCTGCTTCCGCCCCAGCCAGAGCTGAAAAGCACCATGGGCTGGTAAAGCACAAGATCATCACACAAACTCTGCCACCATAAGCCTGTCTGGTCAGGACAATCCCAAACAGGCAGAGGGGCAGGTGTCTTTCATGGCCCCTCTAAGCCAGCTGCCCTCTGCCTCCCTGAGGAGCTCCCACAGGGTGGGTGTGGGGTCTACCTTCTTGGTCAGTTCTTGGTGTGCTTCACAGCATGGGCCAAAGCTCACCAAGCCTGGAAGGAACTGTAATAACCAGTGTCAGTCCAACCAATGGCTCACAGATGAGCTCACCCAAATGATGTTCTTACTATTTCAGGATCCTCTTGAGTCACCCTACTTTCTTTGAGGCACTGAGCACTAAGATCAGGTATTTGCTTTCACCTAGAGAGGGGCAGCAGAGCTGTTGTTCTTCAGGCACCCATTCAGTGCAAAGCAGAACCTGAGTGTATGGCAGTACCGGGGACAGTCACAGTGTAAAGGAAAAATTAAGTAAAGCCAACAGAAAGACAACCCCTGCATTTTGCATTTCAAACATATAACTTAATTTCCCTAATAATAATGAGGTAGCGTCCTCTAGTGGTTAAGGCACTGGACACAGAGCCATGAGCCCAGCAGTCCACTCCTCTCCAGGTACCTTCTGCGTAGGTCTTGGCAACTCACGTTGCATGAGATCCATAAAGCCATGGAGGTGCTTAACGTGCCTTTGATTCAACAGGAATTAGGGACTGAATGAGCCCAGGGTGCCCAAATATTTCCTGAAACTTGGGTCCCAAGTGGCACATTTAGGACTTAAGATCTCTGGTATATGTTTTGAATTGTGCCAAGTATGCTTCTGAAAGTGCAACAGATTTCTGCTTTAGCCCAGATTTGAGGGACTGGATCCTGAATATATTATACCAGGTTAGGCTGATTAAAAATACTGTGATTAATAGAATTAGGTTAGATAAATACTCATGTATGAAAATTAATCTCATCCAAAGCATGTAACATACAGTTAAACACTACCATGTAACTCACATGCAGTCTGATACCAGAAGGGATGAGAATTATTTTAATCAGAGCTCTCTGCTCAGAGCATGCCACCCAGCCCCAATAATAAATACTCCCAGCTCATTGCAGAGCTGGTGGATTTCCAAGCAATAATGATTGTGATCCATGAAGACATGTTACTAAGGAACTTGATGAAATGCTAGACTTGAGAGGAAAATTTTTTGACCTAGTGGGAGTCCTGGAATTTCTCAGAGCATTGCATATTTCTATCTAAGTTTCGGGCCAAAACCAGCAGGCCAGCCTACAACATTAAATGTTTCTCCAGAGCACTTAAAGCCTCTACAATGGAGACAGAAAGCCTAATCACATTTTAATTGAGCCAAATCAGATTTCCAAATTCAACACACATTCAAGAGATTTCCTCCAGTGAAAATGTCAAACTGCTAGACCCTTCTGCAATAAGCAAGTGACTTAGAAAAGAGATTGGAGGGTTCAAATATGACCATGCACACATATGAAAAACACCTTTTTTAACAGTGTTACCATAAAGACCATAATCGACGTTGCCTTCTCTTCAAAGCACTGGACTTTTCAAGATTATGCAAGCTATCAAAACAGCTGGGGTTCCCATTAGCTTACTGTAAACACTCGCCATCTTCCTCATTTACTGTGTTTTTTCAGGCTCTTCCCTGTGGAGAGAGGCTGAGGAAGGGATGCTGGTGAGACAGCCCTGGGGCCACATAATTACTTTATGTGATGAGACAGACCAAGAAACAGCTCATGCAAAGATTTACACAGTAGCTCAACATAGTAGCTCAATGCTTGGTAAACTGAGCGCTTTCAGTGTTTTAATTGTAGAGCACTTTATTTGCCGTAAATGCAATAAAAGTTTAAATAACTTTAATCACAGAATTGTCCAGATTGGAAGGAATCTCTAAGATCATCAAGTCTACTCAACACTGACAATCTCACCACTAACCCATGTCCCCCATCACCACATCTGCCCAGCTTTTAAATACGTCCAGGGAGGCAACTCCACCACTAGCCCGGGCAGCCTCTTTCAAGGCTTCACAACCCCTTCCGTGAAGAATTTTTTCCTAATATCCATCCTAAACCTCTTCTGTCCCAACTTGAGGCCTCTTATGTTATTCTATCTGTTCAATAGACCTGCAACGTCTCTCTTATGAAGAGACGCTCATCCAAGACCACATGCTTCCATCCTATAAACCTCATACAAAGACACTTTTAACTCTCAACATGCAGATCATCCCACTGAGCTGAGGAACAAAGAATGGTTCTGTAGGAGTGGGTTTTAAGTGGGTCACCAGAAAAAGGACATTTGCTTCAACATGATGTAACAGTCTTCCATATTAAGAAATCAAACCTTCCCTTGTGCAACGCCAAGACAGAAATCTGCATAAAGCCCATCACGTTAACTCCCGGCAGAGCCACTAGAAGCATGAATCTTGCTTCCACACTCCAAGAACCAGCTGTTTTCATCTCAGAGGACCCCAGTGCTGCAGATGCTGCCCCTGAGCAGTACACCAAAACTCAGCAATCCCCAACAGTGAGCAGCTTAGCAGCCCTCAATTGCACTAAGCATCCCTCCCCCCAAAAAAATTTAACAACCCATGCAGCACCAAAAGATCTTCTGTTCTTAGGCTCAAGCAGTAGAAATGACAAGAGATATTAAAGGCATTATATGAATATATTATTTTATATATATAAATATAAAATCACCACTATTGATGTTTAGCTGTATATATCCCATATCTTTATTGCACCAAGCTGTGATTCTGTACTATTCTCCATCACACATCAAAAGCTCTTCCTGGTTATATCCATTTTTTTATACTACACAGAGAAGTCAAGACGCATTTTATGGTAACAGAAGTACCAAGGTGTACCAAGTACCCCAAATATCTCTATTACTTGGTGGAACAAGTGTGCTTTCATCCAAGAATAAGTAATATTTACAACTGGTCTGACAGCGTGGTGACCATAAATCCAATTCAGCTTCTGATCTATTTGTTTTTCTAGGGCTGTTATGTCATTAAAACAAAGGAAAATGCAATCCTCTGCTCATTGACTAATATAACCACATCCTTGTAGATAGGAGCTTCCTTTAAGACATCTAGCTTTTCCCTCAACTGCTTTGACAAAAGTTTAGAGGGAATTTATTTCCCTGATCATCATATGACTAAGTTTAAGGGAAATTTATCATTTGGTTCAAGCAAAGCATTTCTATTTCCTCTATGGAAATGGAAACACTAAATCACACATTTTTCTAACATACCATATTTTGAAAGGTCTGCATTCTTTCAAGTTTCAGGCACAAATGTTCCCACAACTAAAGCTTATTATAAAAGCATTCAACTCAAAGCAATCCCACCCCCAACCACTCAAACCCAAACACCCCCCAGTTTTACATGTAGCCTCGTTCATCCAAAACAAATAACTTGGTCTGTTCCACAGGAGATTTATTATCTTTCATTTCATTGTTGGCCTTGGCAGAGATGCTTAGGTTTAGAATGAAAGATAGCAAAAATTGACAAACTTAAATCCCAGTGTTAAAAAACTCTATTAGGTAACAGATGGAAAAGATAATTAGCTGGCAGCTCAACTATCATGTGCTTAATTAGAAGCTCTGCTCCTATCAGACACGGTCACTCTGAGATTTTTATCTTCATGACAATAATGGCTACTGTTTTCCACCACAGGTCCCTGAAGTAGCAAAAAACAAGGTAAGCTCTTGAAATCTGGAGAAGAAAAAGGCCTATATTCTTCTGTAAATTTGGTGGTTTGCTTACATGTTAGTAACTTTCTAACATGTATGCAAGTTGGCCCTGAGATTGCTGTGAAGGAGGTTATCTTAGTGACAGCTCATGAGTTTACCGGCCAGTCCCTGGGCAGCAGAAAGTTGCTGAACAGTCATCATGCGGTGCAAAATAAATACACATACGCATACATACACCACCAGCAGTGCCGGTTTCCTCTAACTTCCACAGAGTCAAAATTTAACCAAAGTCTTGCTACTTCTACTTACTTTTATAAAGAAATACTGAAAAAGATATGCACAGTTTGGTCATCTGCAACACAGCTCTACACTTAACGAGAAAACATTTGCGTAAGTATAAAATAGATGAAATATTTTTTAACCTAAAATGGCTTGTTGAAATTCGTACATTATTTATATAAATCAGAGCAATTATTCTCTGGAAAAGCCTCCCACAAAAAAAAAAAAACCCACACCACCACATTAATTTCTAGAAGTTGTGGCCTCACTCTTCCCCAAGTTATTTATTGACGGGACAAAACTTCACCAACAGGTCAGACACCTCAGCCCCTGCAATGTCTATAGCTTTTCTATCATTTTTGTGATACTCTATATTACTAGTCATATTTTCACTCCATTATAAACCATTACAAAATAATAATAATTTCTTTTGAAATGAACTGTGAGCTAATTTATTCCTATAATGTACAGACTATGGGCAGCACAGGAACCCAGTTAAAGCAGAGCAGAATACCACATATCTGGTAACACATGGGAACTTTCAAGGAGAACCTTCCCTACAGTATTTAGCCATTTATGTATTAAGTCACTAAAATGACCCAAGTAATGGAAGACCCAAAGACTTCATTCAAAGACTGCATTCCCCCTCTTCCACTGAAGAGCTTGAAAACCACCCCATATAGAGTGTCAAAGAAAAGCAAACAAATTCCATTGAATCAGGGGAAGTATCATTACAAAAACAGCTTTTTTTTAAATTTTTTTTTTCAGATCTACAGTTTTATTCTCAATGGAACTCTTCCAAACAGTCAAAGGAAGAACTGAGCTAGCCCTTTGATTCACAAAATTGTTTCCACTCCCTCTTAAGTAGATGAACTGCAAAACAGCCACAGACGAGGCAGAAAGAGATGAAACACAACCAGAGCCCTAAATGTTAGACAGCAGCAGTCCAGTTTGGTGAACCCAAGCTGCTGCCAACAATGGGAGGGAACTATTTAAAACAAGCCAAAAATAAAACACTTCTAAGCATTTTGAACAAACGGCTTCAACTGTAAAACAAACAGCTTCAACTGTAAAACAAGCTGTCAGTCTCTGGGTCTTCCCTCTGGGGAGAACTCTTGAGTTTCACAGATTAGTGGTTGCAGATCAAGGGTGAGCACCAGTATTTTTCTCCCTGAGATGAACCACCACCAAATGTATCTGCCTGGGTATTACTACAGCTGCAAACCTTGGACTCCTCCTGATGACTCAAGCGACTCCCCAATTCCCCGTACACTCATTTAAAACACTGCTGAGCCTTATGAAAAAAAAAATAAAAATCTGCTTCTACATTTGCCAATATCTCCCTCAAATGCCATACTGCATGTCCCCAGCAGGATGCCTCCCACCTCCCAAAGGCCATAGGGTACTATCCTCAGCTGCTGCAAGCAGAGGATAAGGAGAAGGTGTACCTGCATTTTGTAGAGACAGTAATGTCCTCAGTTTTACTCAGGCCCAAAAGACTAAACTTCCCATCAAGGTCTTTGGGCATGCCCAAATAAAGAAACAAGGAGCATCACTCTGTTGTGTGACCACTATTGATTTCATCACACCCAGACTGGTAAACTGTTGAGTTGTAGGGTTTTATTTTTCCCCCAGTGATACCTCAGTGGTGAAAACTAAATCAAATCTATCCCTCTGCACATTGTCCTTGTTGGAGAAATACACAATAAATCAGGCCCAACTTTGTTAGCACTGACCTTGACAATTCTTTATAGGTTTAGATTGTCCGTATCTCAGCTGAAATATTCCTTGCTTTTAGACAGGAAAGGTCTTGTATGTGAACTCAAGCTTACAAACTGCATTTCTTAACAACTATTGCATCTTGCCTACCCTTCAAATTTTTTTTTATTATTAATAAAATTGACCTTAATAGCACATCATTCAGATAACAGTGCACCACATGTAGTTACTTGCTTTAGACTACATTAGGTGATTAGTGATCTCTGGGGAAAAATAAAAAGTTAGCCTTTCCTTTTACCTATATCCTCCAAAATCTGTCATTCAAATTTCCTCGAATTAGTTGCTTAAGATTATGTGAAGGAGAAAGCGTGTATCATTCCTTAGTTGCATACAACATGAACACAGCCGTGCTACAACACAGGAATACTTGATTTTCATTGCAGCATTTGGGAAAAATCAGGCTTCCAGTTTTAACGAGAAAGAATATTAAAAAAACAGATGACGATTGTTCTGAATGCAGTTTACTGCATTCTTCATTTGGTGACTCAGCTTTACTTCTCAAGCTGTGTAGACCAGTTACATCAAGAGCCTTAGGTATTTAAAAATAAGATAGAATTACTGCAACTACACTGTGAAGAACAGATCCCTGTTAGAGCTTATCAACTTTCTGACATCCATGTTTATTTTCTGAGGTTAAAATAAGGTAAAGTTTTGGAATTCTTAATATTGTTCTCAAGCAAATGCAGTCAGCTCTAAAAAACCATGTCTGCAGTTCATCAGCTGCCACACACCATGAAACCCTTTAATTAATTCAGTGGAAACTCTTTAATTCGTTCAGTTTGGTGGCACAGGAAGCCAGGTGTTTATTCTGCAGTTCTCACCTTCCACGTTCCCACATGGCATAGCCGTTGCTCTACGCAAACAGTAACTTCAGGAGCAGCTGGAATGAACAATTTCCACCTATTAAATGACAAGCACCAAAATGAAAAGGCCAACAATGATTGTGCCACCTTTTCCTCTAGAAACCAAGAATTTCTTAAAAATGAAACTATCTGGCCTTTTTTTTTTGCAAATCACAGAATGATACAGGGTTGGAAGAGACCTCTGGAGATTATCCAGTCCAATCCCTTGCCAAAGCAGGTCTGCCCAGAGCAGGCTGCACAGGAACATCTCCAGGTGGGGTTTGAATGCCTCCAGAGATGGAGACTCCACCATCTCTCTGGGCAGTCTCTGCCATCCTCAAAGTGAAGAGGTTCCTCCTCATGCTTAGATGGAACTTCATATGTTCCAGTTTGTGCCCGTTCCCTCTTCGCCTCTCACTGGGCACCACTGAAAAAAAGACTGGCCCCATCCTCCTGACACCCACCCCTTGAAGTATTTATAGGTGCTGATCAAATCCCCCCCAGCCTTCTCTTCTCTAGACTGAAAAGATCCAAGTCCCTCAGCCTTTCCTTGTAAGAGAGATGCTACAGGCCCCTTACCATCTTGGTGGTCCTCTGCTGTAACCACTCTCCAGCAGTTGCCTGTCCTTCTTGAACTGGGGAGCCCAGAAGTGGAGCCACTGTGCCAGATTGGGCCTCCCCAGGGCAGGGAGAATGGGAGAAGAATGGTAGAAGGGGAGAATGACCTCCCTTGACCTGCGGACCCCACTCTTCTTGATGCCCCCCAGGATGCCATTGTCCTTCTTGGCCACAAGGGCCCAATGCTGCCTCCTGGGCATCCTGGACTCCTACGTCTTTTTCCTCAGAGCTGCTTTCCAGCAGGTCACCCCCAACCTGTCCTGCTGCAGGGGGTTGTTCCTCACCACGTGCAGGACCCTACCCTTGCCCTTACTGAATTTCATCAGGTTCCTCCCTGCCTGACTCTCCACTCTGTCCAGGTCTTGCTGGATGCTGGAACAGCCTTCTGCTGTGTTAGCCACAATAAATCAAACAAAACATCTGAACTGCTAATTCTGACAGTTCACTACTTCTTACAGTACAGTTCCTGTTTGAACAGTGGTTAATAACCACCATTATTTTAGTACCGTATTAGTTTTTTTGTTTTCTTTGGTTTTGTTTTTTTTTTTTTTTTTACGTTGAGTGCATTCAGTATTGAATTTACAGTAACTATGAGATGACAGCCTTAAAGTACATGTCCTACACAAACCTCTATACAATGAGCTGCAAATAGCTACGCTGCTTGCTGACCTGTAAGAAAACACCCATCTAGAAATACTGTATAAGCCCAGATTGATCCAGAAAATACCTAGTGAGGTGGCCTGATGTATCAGCACGGTATGACACTCACCTTTACAGCTGCCATTCCATTCTGGCTGTTATTTAACTCAAGTTCCATGGATGGTGTAACACGCGCACAGACAGATACAGGAAAAAGGTATCTAGATAAAATAGGCAGCTTTTGTGACCAAGTCACAAAGACTCCTGCATACAGAGTGGAGAAGTGGGCCTTATGCTGCTCGCCACGTACAATTTAGCAGAAGTTATCTCCTGTAGCATTTTAGGAAATGTACTGTAACCTCATTAACAGCCAAGTCTTTTTTGTACAGCCACACACTGATCTTCAGCACCCACATACAGTACACTGTGATTGTTCCTGACACACAGCCCCATGAGTGAGCAAGAGCTCTGGAAAGAGGTTTTAAATAGCATTAAATCAAATTTTACTTTTTATCATTGTCTTATGGCTTAGCAAAAGAGGAAACAAATGCAGGTAAGAGAAAATACAAAAGACTTCTCTTTCCTTTTAATATAGCCACTGCACATTGTACTTATTTTTTCTGCCGTAATACATTTTTACCATGTTATTTGTAAAACTTGTGCTTGATTCAGGATTGGGTAAAACAGGCATCCATTCTAGAGACCAGCAAAAGAACTACGCCCAAAACAATTCACGTATTGCCAACTTGCTACTAGCATTAAAAACATGACTCTTAACTGGGAACTCTCAAAGCTTTCTAACACTTTCATCACCAAAAAGAAGAAATCACACAGAAAGTTGGCTTGAGATAACACTGGTTTGTTTACCTTTGTCTATTTATTTGAGTTAGTGAAGAGTTACTTTACTGCCTTCCAACTTGATATGTTTGTAAGTCAGCATATGTACAATAAGGAATAGGAGGGAATCATCTGGGAAGCAAACCTGGAGTGATTTTCCCTCCAGAAATCAAAACACAGCTGCTTAACTATGGCTTCCACTCCAGAACTGCATCTTTGTGACACCATGTTTACATCTAAAAACAGGAACAGAAAGAAAAGAGACAAAAGATTAGCATCATTTACAGAGCTAATGACACTGGAAAGGATGAAAACCCAAGTTTGGCTTTTCTGCTTCTCAGATGACTCTGGGTTTATATAGTCTCATGTATTTCTACCATCAAAAGTACTGAAAATCAAAGAATTGCTTATTGGTTGCCAATCATAGCCTGGTTTTACAGACTCATCACACCATATTTCTTTGAGCTGCAAGTACATCTAATTTCTGTTTATATAATTTTTTTCTCTGCTCCTAAAGTGGTATCGGTAGCTTTAAGTGTCTTATTTGGTTGCATGCCTAAGTAACAATCCTTAAACAGTTTTTTCCTAGTTCCTGGAACACATTTAGCACTGCTCATACAAAGTTTCCCAGAAGTTTGGGCTGTGTTTTTGTTTGGGGTTTTTTTGGTTGGGTTTTTTCGTTTGGTTAGTTGGTTTTTTTCAATTAACAAAAGGCAACTTTGAGAAATATTGGCCGAGGTAATTACCCTCCGAATCAATTTCGGGGAGGGGGAGAGAGGGAAGGAGAAAGAACTCCAAGCTCACCATGTTCAAATAATTACATTTTAACTGTTCTGGAAAAAGTAAATAAATACAGATTGGAATAAATATAATATTATAATAAATATTTATAATAATATAAATGCTTATTATACCTCATTATAAATATTTATAATAGAAGAATACAGTTTAGTAAACAAATTAGCAGATATTAGAATCTCTAGAGCCCCTTACATGCAGAACTCCACCCTCTTGCTTCTGTCTGCAGAGGGCTGTGTCTCATTACGCTGGTCCATCCCCCGTTAAGGCAGAGCAGTGCTATCCTGAAACAGTGATTACTCAAGCCCTAGCACCATGTCACCTGCAGCTATCCCTGTTCCCCTCTGCTTTCCATTAATCTGCACTGCTATGATTATCACAGGATGAAGTCTTGGCAAAGACTTACTTAATTTACAATAACACTCCAAGACAATCATCATATCTTGACATTAAGAACCATCAGACACACCGGTTTTTGGAAGTCCCACAAGAAAAACCCCATATACTTCTGATATTTGTCAACTTGTTTTGATTTTTAAACGAATCAAATTAAAATCAGACTCTGTTTCCGTTCTTGAACAAGCTCTTATGAATTACTTCTACTCAGGCAGCAATCAAACTTCTCCTGACCTGGGACCCTATTGAACCGCTCATCCTGAAACACAAACAATTGTCAACAGAAGCTGCTATGTGTTCCTGCCACCAACTCTAACCCTCAGGTGTGCACGAGAGCCTGCCTCCACACAACCATTCCCCAAAATCTCAAACATTAAACAAGATCCAAACTCTAATGCAGCCACTGACTGAGCAAGAGGAGCAAGCCCAAATTCTGCCGAGCCTTTACACTGAGAATTTCTAAATAGCTGGAGGCCTCTGTGAAGTGAGGCTCAGTCACCAGGAAGCTATATAGAACCTGGAGGAGACTGCCCATGGGAATTCACCATCACAAAAAAATAAGAGTGTTCTTGGTGACACTTTTGTGGACAGTTGTCACAGGGAAGATTATCAAAGAATAAGAAGAGATAGAATTTAGTACAGAATGTATGGAAGCAGCAAATAAATACCTCCACGTACCAGGAAAGATTCAACTGTAGCCATACAGAGAGCAAAGAGGACCTTGCTGATTCCAGCTCCAACCTCACATGCAAGGACAGCAGAGCACAGGCTGCAGCTGCTTCTCCTTTTTCAGGAAATGTTCCCTTTCCTTATTTCATTCCCGCTATAGACCTAAATACATCTTTAAGTCTATTCTGCCCTCTTCTGCACCTGTAGCCAATACAGGGGCAAATAAATCACAGCACAAATGACAAGTTTCTAGCCAACCAGATTAATGACTTAGTTGTCAAAAGTGAAAGAAATGAAGCATCTCCCTGCTCTTATGATACATTGCCATCTGTTCTAAACCTAATAAAGATTAAGACACTATAAGGACAAGACGCGTTATTTTATGCTAGTCTTGAATACACTTTTTTCCCTTCTCTTTTTTAATACGCAAATCAAACATGCACTTCCAGAATAAAGATAATCAGTTCCAGTGAAGCCCAAAGGATGTCTGCACTCAGCTGCAAAATAAAACAAGAGTTTGGATCTTATTAGTGCAATATATAACTAGCTTTATATCCAACAACAAATAGTTTAACTAATTATCCGTAATGTTACTTTTGAAGGAAGAAGTGTTTTATGGAAGCGTGCCATGGCTGCACAGATAACTGCACAGGCAAAATATAATACTGTAGAACTGGTAACACAAAATGCGCCTGACGTTACAGGTGATTTTTCATCATTTTTATACTTAATTCATCTCTAACAGGAAGCTCAATCTCAGGTAAATTGTAGGGAGGGAGGTCAGACCTGCACTAGGCTGGTAAATCAGAACCACAGCCCCACCACAACCATTTCCTATGCCCAACTGATCTTTTCAAACAAAACAGTCTTTTTGTCTTACCACAATATTCTGAATTTAGTTTCAGGAGTCCAGTATCATGTACAGCATGTTCAAAAAGCTGTAAGAGTGTAGGGCAGGAGTTACTTTGTCCTACAGGCTGGTACTGCACTTGCATTGAGTCAGGCTCTGAGCAAACCCAACCTCCTCTTCCCACCACCATGGTAAGCTTCAGAGAGAATCGGGATCAGAAATAGGAATGAGTCCTTCATACAGCTCACCAAGATATCAGCTCTTTTTAGAAGGAATTAATTTGCTTGATGTTTGGTAAAAAGTGACTGGTCACAGCAAAATGATTTGCATAAAGGATAAGATAAAGAAGAGTAAATTAGATGAGCACTGGGTGAGAAACCTAAGAGATTATCAGAAGCGTCAAGGAAAGGCTAAATAACTGAAAATAATGCTTATTTACAGTTTAACATAAGGGCTGGCACATACTGAACCATTTGCAAGTGTGTCTCTAGAATGGCTGGGGAATACAAAGCCTGTGCTAAATTCAAGGCAAGTTCAGGACACAGCATCACTTGGGATTAGGCCCTTTATTATTGCTTCTAAGACGCTCTGCATTTCAGAATCACGCGGGGGCCGGGGAGGGGGGGGGTGGGGAGTATGAGGAAGATCATCTCCCACTGGGCAAAGAGCAAGTGAACTTTCCTCCTCACCATGGGATTACAGTTTTCTTGAAAGAAGGTTTTCAATTATTCAAACACTGGCATGGCAGACCCTGCAGTTTTCTGAACCCAGCAAGGTACTTCAGCTCCCGGCAACACAGCGTGAGCCATGTCCAGATCCACGATTACCAACTTTGTAACATCTGGATTTGTTAGCGTACTCCCCAAAGTGGCTGCATGCAGGTCACCCCTGTACAGTACAACTTGTACACGTCAAGAAATTCCTAAGTGTCCCTTCACAGACAGCAAAAAACACCCACACACGCAGCCAGCTCTGAAAAGAATTGTGCCTTGTTGTATGTGCAAGAACAGGCAGAAACACTTGCAGAACAGTTCAGTTGGGTAGTAACAACAGGAGTGTCAGGGAAGGGTTTCAGGATCATTAGGTTCCTCAAGCTGCGAAGAAGAGCAAGGAGTAGAGAACCTGGGAGCATGGACATTTATCACTCTCCAAACATAGGTATTGCTACCCTACCCCCCAATAAACTGTCTACCAATTAATTTTTGTAATCTCTCTGTTTCTTTAAATTACTCCTGAGTGATCTGCTCTGGGCAATCCTGCAGGGAGTTGGATTAGATGATCTCTAGAGGTCCCTTCCAACTTTGACAATTCCATGATTCCGTAAATCACAGCTGACTACAGCATTTCTCAAATTTCCCTTTGTATTCATGAGACGAGTCTGGCATTCTGAGACAACGCAGGGTATCCAAAAAAAACCATCAAACAAACAAAATCCTACCTTCAGTTTGAAAGAGACTGGTATTATAATGCACCTTAGGCTAAGATGTATCGGCTAAGACTATGACCACAGCAGCCAGCGGTTTTAACGCCAGGTTCTGTACTATGTGTCGAATGTCCAACAGAGGCAGGGAGAGCTAGAGCTCAATGCGCCAACTGTAAAATCAAATAGATGAAAATACCAACTCTTCGGTTTGTTTTTTGAATGCATTTCACCCAGGAATGACTAACAGGACCACATGTTTGTACATTAACTCTAAGTTACAGAACAATCTTCACTATTTCTTAAATAATTTGAGTCAAAACTAATGTCTCTTATTATGAAAGAGAAGACCTACTAGGTGTTTCTTCAAGATTGTTTTCAAGTTGTAAGTCTGGGGATCAGTTCCGACACATGCCTTTCTCTACGGGAGGATTTTATCATTACAACTGCAATTAAAAAAACGCAAAACCCCAAACTCCACTTTTTCCCCTATACCATTTGTGACTACATGGCACAGTCCTATCAGACTTACACAGGTCCTTGCATTCCGCAAAAGCAACCTATAAATTTTGGCAGTGGCAGATCATGGCAAGGTTTCCATGATGAAATTCCCAGCAAACTGCCTACTGATAACAGTGTATTAACTAAGAATCATGTAATATCTGTGGTCTAAATTTAGCTCAGAAAAAGTTTCACCAGTTTTCAAAATACAGTATACATTTACATGTTTTCTTAACACATAGAAATCAATCTTTTGGCTCTAACAGCCAAGTCATATATTACACTAAATTACATTTTTTTGAAAAACACAAAGCGGAAGTTGTCTGTTTACCAGTTCTTACTTTGTAATGAACACTGAAAGTACAGTCAATATGTCCGTTGCTTAATAATGGCAAATCTTACAGATGAATCTCAGAGCTAGCAGACTCTTCTGCAAACATTTAGTTCTCTCTGAAGAAATAACGATCTATAGGAGGCCTCTACAAAACTATTGCAGCTTTAACAGAAGCTTAAAGTTTAATACCTGCAGCAATAAAATACCTAAAATAGCAGCTGAGAAGTCATCCGCCGGTGACAAACCTTGTACTATCCACCCTTAAGACTCACTGTGGCTTCAGTTACATTTAAGTGTGAAAAACACATCTTGTCTTCTCAATTAACTGCTCCATTCAAAGCTTTTGACAGCCAAGATACACGTGAAATGAAAAGAAAAATCAGCCAGCATTGTTCAACATCACTTTAATCTCCACTGAGGGAAAATAATATAAACATATTAATGCAAACAGAAAGTGTCTTGAAAAAGACCACATGGTACTATGACAGGGGTTTAGTTTATTGAAGTGTAATTTATAATTTTATAAAAATTATATGAAACCATAACATTTCAGTAACATCAGACAGTATAGAAAAAATAGATCTCAGCATTAATTGTAATCTGATGGTCTTTCTAGTAAGAAATTTAGAAGTGCTTTTTAATAACAGTGTTGCAACTCAAGATTTGTGCAATATGTCGAATCTGTTTTAAAGCAGATATTTATAGCAATTGTGCAAGTTCTTACAATTAACGTACATGACCAATCTAAAAAACTAACCTTAGGTGAGGTAAGTATTCCAATGAGAATTAAACATTCCTTCCTTAAATAGCTTACACACCAATTGTCCTGCTAGGAAAGTACTGGTGTTTCTTCATAGAAAGGCTCCAACCTAAACATGACATGGAACTTGTACTACAGATCAGTAAATGACTGGAAGTTAAAAAAGCTCTTGCAATATATACAGTTTAATACATTTACAACCCAACCGTACAAACAGCACCCAATGCAAAACGTACCATCTTAAATAAACCTAAACTTTACAGTTAGTGTGCTGAATTTGCTTTTGAACACACTATTTTGTTCCCAAATCCTCTCAGACGCTGCTATATCAAGTTAGCACATTAGTTTAATATATAAATTACACTGTATTTTTACCTGTAAGTATGAACAATGTGTTACCAACTATGACTGCAACTATGAGTACCATTATTCCTTGAGGAAGTGAAAAACACAGCACTAGTTGAGGAGGGGGGAAAAAAAAAAAATCAAAATTTACTCTTCATTGTTTTATCCATGACAAGCTGGCAGTAATAAAAGATAACTCACATGTGTCTCTAATATCTTCTGCAGAATTTTAAAATTAGTTTTCATTTTATTGTAGATTTAGTACTCTGATTTATAATGCATAGTAACTATTGCCTTATATATGCGGGCCTCGTTTTAAGAGAGATAAAAACTAGTCTGTCAATTCTGTGCCCTTATGACTCATTTGCATATAGAGCCAAAGGTATTTCATATTTTATTTCTCAAGGCGTTTATAAGTGGGATTTAAATCACTATCAACAACAAGAATACAACATAAATTAATGAACTTTCATTCTAATAGGCTATGGTTTAAAAGCGAACCAACTGCCCTAACTTTTATAGTACTGCACTTTACTTTATTATTTCACTGACAGCTGAAACCTGTACAGAACTCATTTTACAACAGTATTTCAATAAAAAGAAAGCAATAAATAAAATGCAGTATTTAAAAAAGAAATGCCAGTAGGTTTAGTCCATATTTATCCCATCACAGTCTGAACTGCATCATCTGAAAGAGGTCCAGGACAGCCTTTGGATACCAACTACATAGTTCTTTCAACATAATAGACTACCCTTAACAATAAGAGAAGCAATTGAAGCTTTCTACAGTAATATTATAAACTGAAAGACAGTACCCTTGAGTATATATGTCTCAATTAGCTTAAGAGAATTTGTTGCCTTCACTCAAGATAGCTTCAGCAGTTAGACACAGTTACTCTGTTGCTATGTATTATCTCTACTGTCTTATTTTACAGTCTTTTTAAAATATATTAACCCTGATAATGACATAGAGATCTGTTGCTCCTAAACCAGGAAGCTGCTTCCTAAAATTTAGTAGCTTGTCACTGCAATGACAAGTTGTTTAAGTCTTTTTCAGAGTCTCTAATCATCTGTTCTACCTTAGGGTTTCCAGCTCCACTGGTTGCTAGCTCCTTGTCAATAAGTCCCAGGTTGTGCAAATTGAGGATGGAATCGGCGATAATCCGTGCTGTTCTCTTCTGATAGCCTCCAGATGTCACCATCAGTATGGGGATTCTGCGGCTTCGGGCAGCCTTGAACACCACTTCGTCTCTCTTCACAATTCCCTGCAAGTTTGAGTCACGCACACACAAAAAAGAAAAAGAAAAAAAGAAAAAAGTAGTGATATGAGTATATTGTTGTTCTAGCCTATGGCTTATGCATGTATAGCCATGTGTTGTTTGGTAAGTGATTAAGCCCTAGATTTAGCAACAGGAACAAAAGATCCATTTTAAAATTCTGTTAACAGGTTTACAAGCATAATAATTAAAAAAAAAAAAAGAAAAGAAAAAAAAAAAGAAAAACAGCAAAATGGAGGACCCTGTTCTGGAGTCTTTACCATAAATTCCTACAAGGATTCCTGCTCAAAGGCCATGAAGTCCAAACTGACCATAAAATTTACAAATGCTGAGCTCACCACTTCTACAGGTGAGGAATTGAGACCAAGAAAGATTATCTGAATTCAACACGCTTTAGTTTGTGCTCAACTTGCTGAACTTCTGTCAGAGTGCGCTATGCAGCTTGATCAAGATTTCACAAACCTACAGAAGAACTAAAAATTCTCATCTGATTTTACACATTTACTTGTTGAATTATAAGCTTCCAGTTGCTGTAATACAAGGTAATACTAAAAGAATCTATGGCTGAAGGGGGGGTGCCCAATGTAAGTAATGGTAAATCCACATAAAGGAAAACATATTCTAAATAATCTCTTAATAATAGAGAAGAGTATGGGATTAAAAAATAGCAAAGATTGCTGACCGAAAGGTACTATATTGTCATTGAAAACACACAATAGAACTCTTGGGTTTCAAATTAGTACATGTGGGGAAAAAGACAGAATTCAGAAACAAGTGGGAACAGAATTAGAATCTGCTTTTGTGGAAACAGGAAAATCAGAGAGTTCTAGAGATACACAGGAGACATAAATAACCCATTACAACTCCTCAAAAAAAAAAACCCACAATATTAATAGATAACAGCTTACAATGGTCAGCTCAAAATGTAAATAACTGCAAAAGTTGAAGGAGCAAAAGTGTTACAACAAAATGAATACACACTACTCAGACTGGTGAGAGGAAGATTGTAAATACATCAAGAAATATTACCCCCCCATTTAAAAAAAAAAAAAAAAAGACTCCAAACAAATGGTAAAGCAGAAGAACAGAACATAGCTGAAAAAATATTTTGTAAAACCATAAAACAGCAATGGGTTTTGTATAGTTTGATAGTCCTGTAAAATAACAATGGGAGTAAGGAATAATAACTGAAAAGTAAGACAAAGGAAACTGAAGAATTAAAATAGGAATGGATCTTTAAAGAAAGTAATAGAATTGTGGAATGAGCTGTATGTCCCTTGAGAACAGTCGCTGGACATTATACCACCCAAGAACTGGAAGCAGCCACTGTTCCCAAGAGCCTCCAGCATCTCCAGTGGTTGAGCCTGGAAAAACTGAGGGGAAACTACACTGGCTTATTCCAGCTTTTGTGTGTTACCAAGAAAGAAAACACATCAAATGAAAACGACAGCCTGATACAGTTCCCTCTTACAAACAACCATACATATGAGGGATTTACCTGTCACACCTCAAGTTTTCCGGCTATAGCCTTAAGTACCAAGAAACTATTACTCAGGGGGCATAATTTTGAGTGGAATTAACACTGTAGCAAGATTTTAAAACCTCAATGAGGTCTACAACTGTAAGACTACAGACTTGACTAATGAACCTTGAAGAGATGAACTATCCAGGGCCAGTGCCCTCAGTCTCGGCTGTTCTGATAGCCTGGGATGTCAAGCCTGGGGAAACATGCCCCTCACATGTAAACCAACAAGATCAGGGAGACAAGAAGCTCTGCCCTCAATTCAAAAAATAAAGAGTTGAGTTGCACAAACCTTCTCTCCATCTGGCACCTGAGCCATAGAGTTGCACAGAGAAATGGCACTCTGCCTTTCTTGTGACAGAAGAAGCATTTCACCTTTCATTCCCCATGCCTACATTTTATCTCTTTCCCTGCGCAGCACCCAACAAGCTTCAGCAACTCAGTTTCTTTGGCAATTCACACCACTTCTTTTGGAATGACAGAAGACTTTTTGAAGAGGCACATCTTTAAGTATTCTCTGTCTATCACCAGCTTCTATTTCTCTGCTTTCCAAAAAGCTCTACTCCACCAAATGAGATCTGACTCCTCCGGTTATACCTTCTCGCTCTCTAAAACTCCCTGAAAGGAGGGTGTAGCTGGGGGGGGCAGTCTCTTCAACAAGGAACATGCGACAGGACAGGACAGGACAAAACAGCACCAAGTTGCTCCAGGAGAGGCTCAGGATAGATATTAATTAAAAACTTTTTCACTGATAGGGTTATCAAACATTGCAACAGACTGCCCAGGGCAGTGGTGGAATCACCATCTCTGGAGGTATTGAAAAGCTGGGCAGACGTGGTGCTGAGGGCTGTGAATTACTGGTGGGTTTGCCAGCGTTGGGTTGATGGTCTTAAACATCTGTTCCAACCTAGACAATTCTATGACTCTATATCCTCTCCAAGGTCAAACCCAAACAAGTCCAAGCTCCTCAGCTCTTCCTTTCTCCTTAGAGACTTTTACACTGCCATGGAAACACCACCTGGGGAGAGATTCCATGTCCTTCCACCTGAAGTCCATTGAGGACTTTGCAGGCAGTCAGAAAACAAAGCTACTGCTCAGTGACAGAGATTGTAAGAACAAGGAAAAATAAAGGCCAGCAAGGAACTAAAGCTCTGTGAAAAGGGAAGCATTTGACAACTAAGGTACTGCAAAACAGAATGAAAACTGAACAGATTGAGTGGTGGCTCAACTAGAAGGGAATCTGAGAGCTCACAAAGTAAAAACCCATTTTTCTACATTGATCTGGCATACACTAAAAGAGACCCAAATGTGAAAGCAGGAGAGAGAACTGTCAGAGAAGGAATAATTTTTTTTTTAAAAAAGAGGAAAATAAGACATCTGGAAATTTTTGTGTATTTTGAGAATAGCAGACCTACTGTATGTGGAAGGTGAAGACTTCAATGAAGATATACAGAATAAATCAAAATTTCAGCCTGGTATCAAACTGGGGAGAGAGAAGGTAAACTGAACTGAAAACACTGATATTTGTATTAAAAAGAATCCAGAAAGGGTAAAAGTCTGTTTTTTTCTTTGCTTTTTTTTCTTTTTTTTATCTTTGCTATGAATCCACAGACAGGTTTCACAAAATTGCTAGAAGTGGAAGATACCAGAAGTGCAGTTTAGAACAGCTAGGAACGTTACAGACGAAATTAAGTGTAAAATACATACTGAGGACAGGTGACAAAAGAAATACATCACAAAATGTGTTATGAGAACAAACAAACCAAACAGGAAAAAAAAAAAGGAGTTCAGTGAAATGTGAAAATATGTGCCCCTTTGGTTACGGTCCAGATGTTCAAAATCGGCATAGTTTAGAAAGAAAAATTATACAGGAACAGGCACCTGACGAACAAAAATAGTAAGTCAGGAAAAGCCAACAGAAAACATATGGTGAAATAGACATGTTCCCTACATCTACATATCTGTAAGAAGAAAATGCTCTGGTTAAGTGTAAAATATGGACCTTACCCTCATCTAACCACTGGCCCCAAGACACTCTCAGGTTTGCCCTGACCATCTAGGAAGGACTGAAATCTGTAGATATTGTGGTATCATACAAACCTGAGGGGAAATAGCAAGCCCTCCCAAGGGATCACCATCCAGAATATCAGTTCCGGCGTTATAAACGATGACATCTGGTTTTAATTCATTTAATGCTCCTTCCACATGAGTATGTACCTTCTGAAGATATTCTGTGTCTTCTGTGCCCCACTCTAGCTCCACCTTGCGCTTTATGGCACCTAAACAAAAATATTAAATGTTATTCAATAAATAAAGTGTTGCTTTGGGAGAAAATGCAAGATTTTAGTAAGCAAGATGAAAAGATAATATTTCTGGAAATTTTGGAAATACATTGTATTTTCACAGAACTTTGAATTAAAGATTAGTCATTTGCTGTTTTCCCAGCAAATGTAAGTACAATGACCTTGAAAAAATTCTATTGAAGAAAGAAAATTAGATGCAAGGGGAAAAAAATATTTGAGACACAAGTGAGAAATGTTACTGAAAAGCAGCTGATCTACATGTCCATTTACCAGCCAGCAAAGAAATCAAAGGAAATTATTAACTTAAAAGTAATCTAAATAAAGCATAAGGGAAAGAAAACACTGAGTTGCTATTGCAGAGGAAACAGTTGGGGGAAAACACAAGATAAATATCACTGGGAAATTATTAAGATGTTTTATTTTTATTTCAACACTCAAAACCTAACAGCAAGGGATCATGATTTTATGTGAACTGCTTTATGAATGTATAACAAGATTCAGCTTTGCCCCAAGCACTTTCAATTTAATGTTCTTACCCTGTAATCCTACCAGAAGAGCAAGTATCTATCCCTAATTTAAATCAAATTATTTCTAGTGCATCTAATAAAGTGTTAGAAGTAAAAGAAGAAGGTTGAGAAGTTAAAGGAAAGCAAGCCAAGGTTATGCAGCATAGTTTTGGGTGCTTTTATGGAGCTACGTGCGACTAAATCTGAATTAATCAAATTTATGTCCGAGGTGTTTCAGGGTATGAATTCTGCCTCACCATACCCCATGGCTTGAGTTAAATCACTTAAAGTCTTAAATCTTAAGAGGGGATTCAGCACCCACCACGTGTACATGAATGCATTCAACACAGAATGATACTTCTTTTTTCTTGTGATGGCTGGGTAGGTTTTTTTCTGCTTTCCATCCCTGTTCGATATGAGCAAAGCATTCTTTTTCTTTCCTTTTTGTTACTGGACCAACAGTAGTTTTATTTTGTTTCTTTGTGATATTCTTGCTGAATTCTTTCCTTATTATCTAAATATTCATGTAAGTCTGCACAGCTGTGCTCTTCTTAACACCACTTAGAGTCTCTTCAGGGTAAAGAACCCCCCGGCTGGAGAGGGCTTTAGATGGGGAGATGAACACATTAGCATGGGGAACAAGAAAGTATTGTTCTGATGAAGCTATTAAAAAGTTGAGGGTATTGTGAATAAGATTCCATGCCTTTGCACATCTTTTATTTTCATCTCCACCACAAAACACATAACTATAGTGACTAGTTGTTACCCAGGGAACGACTGATAGACACAGTGACAGATCTGTACGTTAGCATGGATACAGATTTGCATTTGATAGCCCTTTGGCCATCTCTTGCCAACTCACAAATATAATTCTACAGCTTTGAAAATGGGTAAAATGACACTCAAACCAACAGCATTGCTTTTTTAAAGGCCTGAACTTAGTTTCAGCTGTCAACTTTTTCTGCTCACCTTTCAGTGAACTAGTCCTCTTCCCCATCCATCTTAGTATCATAGAATGGTTAGAGTTGGAAGGGACCCTAAATACCATCCAGTGCCTGGGCAGGGACATCTCCCACCAGACCAGGTGGTTCCAAACCCCGTCCAGCCTGCCCTTGAACCCCTCCAAGGATGGGGCAACCATAGCTTCTCTGGGCAATCTGGGCCAGGGTCTCACTACCCTCAGAATGAAAAAATGAAAAATTTAATCCTCTAATTTAAACCTTCCCTCTTCCAGTTTGAAGCCATTGCCCTCCATCCTATGGCCCTGAAAAAGTCCCTCTCCAGATTTCCTGTAGGCCCCCTTCTGCTACTGGAAGGCCACTATAAGGTCTCCCCAGAGCCTTCTCTTTTCTCCTCTCCTCTCTACTCCTTTCTCTTCCTAAACTTCTGTGTCATTCTAAAGTCATTCCCCCTCAGGGTCTCAATACACTTATGGCTAAGCATTCACTGTGAAAGTTAAAAAAAAAATCAATATCTACTTAACATTGTTGCAAGGAAACTTGTTAGTAAATGAATTTATTTAACAGCACAATAGGTCTTTCAAATTTCAGAATATGAATTTCAATTATACTTACGTTTAGCAAATCCATCCCCTGGATAAATGTATCTATTGTACACATCCATAATATACACCCGATGATCATCCATGAAGTCTCTCTCATGGCCATTTCCCTGAAGGAAATTTACAGTTAGCTATTCCTAGCACACTAACACAGAAGTAAATAATCTGCCAAATCTAAAGTAATTAAAGGATCTAATATTTAAAACTCCTCTATGATTCTCTTATTTATAGTCTTGAAGTTTATTTTGAGGATTTTGACAGCATCAGTATGAAGACCACACGTATTATCAGAATCAACATCCTTGTATCTCTGTGAACACAATTATCATACATTTCACTACATAACAAAACAAACAAAAATTAGAAGCTAATTGTTTTCAATAGCACCACAAAAGCAACTCTGACCACCAAATTGATCTCTCATCTTTGTGTTGTGCAAAGAAAGTCCCTTTCAGCTGCTGCAGAGACACTCATACTCTCAGTCAAGGATTAAAAGATAAGTAAGTAAATAAAAGCCAGACTACAGCTCTTCTGATAATTCAAGTACTGGAAGGATAAGTAATCCCTGGGAAAAAAATACAAACACCAAAGACCCAACAGCTTAATGTTTTGTTTAACATTGGAGATTCCCTACAAAATTACTTTATTGGGTGTAAAGGCAGATTCTCAAGAGAAAACTCAGATTCTGAGTATTTCTCTCTCCCCCATTTCTGAATTTCAATTATTTTCCCTCTCATTTACTTTTTCTTCCCTCTAGTATAAAAATAATCCTTTCACAGCAATTACTAAGATAACTGTGTTGAAATCAGCATATCACACAGTGGTAGGAGTTGTGGTTCCAACAGAACTTCACCTCAACTACAGAAACAGGTATTTTCACAGATTTATCAGCTATAATTCAGGTACATGATTTATTTCATTTTGTAACTCTCCCCAGACAGTTAAGCTGTACTTCTGGTACAACCTCCCCTCCTGAAAACAAACCAAAAAAAGGAAGAATCAGTAGGCTGCAACTCGTCAATGTGTGTGAAAAGAGGAATGGGAAGCTCCAGAATCGTATTTCTTTATGCTTCATTATACAAAAAAATGGCAATTCCTACTTGTTTCTTCAGCACCTTTGATCCACAGAAACAGATATGTAAGAATACAAGTGCCACCTGGTGAGCCAGTTTCTTACCAAAGTGAAATTTGCCAATGCACCAAGAACTGCACCATTTACAGGATGAGAATATTTGCATACTTATAAAGGATTTGCTGAGCTCTGCTTCACACACCTCTTGTTCCCCAAAGAAAGGGAACAATTACAGAAGAGGGGTGATTTAGCTGCACATTGAAATTACCAGCATGACATCTGGAAATCAAAACACATTCCAAGAAGTTCTTAAAAAACAAAACAAAAAAAAACAAACCCAAAAAAGCATAAAAAAATCCACACCCTGACAGAGACGGCTGAAGAGAATCACCAATCCAGACCTCCTTTCTGTTGCATAATCTATGTCCTTACTTCATGGTCATTTTAGGATGCCTTAACTTGCACATAATAGAAATGATAGATGGGAAATTTGCAGCCATTAGGCTTCCTTACCATAATGGAGCTGCTTCAAAATGGTTTACTGACATAGATTAAATTAACTTCAATGCTTTAGATTGGACACCATTTGGGTGCACTAGCTGCTTTTCTAAAAATACTATTTGCCTCCTTCCAGGATTTATTTAGGAAGTCCTACCAAAGATGAGATTTGTTCTCAGTACCCACAGCAAATCACTGTGCCAGGTGACGAGAGATGTATTCGTTATTTCATTAGCGTGAAGCCAGGCTTAAAACATTGAAGATCAAATCCATCCCCTGCAAAGGCTGCTGCAATGACCACTGTAATTCTGTTTCAAGAGATTCTTGTTTCTTCTGGAATGCTGATCTCCCCTCTGGAGTCTGTGATGCCTCTGATCAGTACGAAATTCAAAAATTTTTTATATCTAGCCACATGATGGAGCTAGAACTCAGTTTAATTTTATTAAACTGGTTTAACTGGCTTTTAACTGGCTTTTGGACCATAAAATAACTAAACAACTAACCTGTTCACAGTTTCCATCATCTATGATTAACTCCGTATTCTGTGAGTTGACAGTTTATACTACTATGAAAAAATAGTATTTATCACACATTTTGAGCAGAACACCTCCAGCATGTATTACAGGTCAGCTACTCACCTGGTGGGCATCCAGATCAATAATTGTGGCTTTAGACACCCCCTGGACTCTTTCAAATAGGAACTGAATATATAAGCAAAGAGCAAGATGGAAAAAGTTACGAGGTTAGGTGCCAGATTAAACTGGAGACCTGAAGTATATCACTGTTCTGATTTGAACGTAGTACGTGTTCATTCATTTCATTCACCAAATAAACAGCTAAATGATTCCAATACATTTAATTACCAGAGCTCTAGTTATTTCACATAAAAAGATAATTTTTTTTCTGTTCTTCTATATCATCCCACACTAACTGGTAAAGCAGACTCTGCAAACGAGATACAAGTCCCATTGACAGGAGACCAGGGTAATCAACCCAGTTGTAGTAGGGCTGGTGCCACCCCAGTTCAGCTCGTTGCATCCCCGCATCCCAGCCAGGAAAGGACAGGGCCAGCACGGGACCAGGAAGCTGATGGTGACACTGGCGCCACCAGAGGCTGGAGTGGAACCAGCAACAGCACCAAGTGTGGGCTGGGGACAGGGTTACAAGAGCTGCAGGGGCCCCAAACACAAAGACAACTTCATGAGACAGAACAGACAGCACAAGTGTCCCCAGTGATGGCATCCAACTGTAAAAACATAAAATCCACCATTTAGGAAAAGCTGTTACAGGAACTGGATGCACTAAAGGCACTTTTTGCTACAATTAATTTCTTATCCCACGTCTGCAGAGAAAAAAGAGATCTTTTTTTATTTTTTTTTTTATTCTCTGAGTCTTAACTTTGACAAGTAACTATATTAATATAGACATGGTAAACCCCAAAGATTTTGTACAAACTGTCATCCACTATAATTTCTCAATTGGTATTTGAATGATAGGAAAAATAGAACACTGTGGGTTACTTTTCTGCAAATTACCATCTGCAGAAATTAGGATGTTATGTCATGCAGTGTGCTGCAATCACTAGAGCTTTTTATGGTTATTACTAATACTTTATAAATATTCTAGTATACAAATATACCACAGTACATTTCATAAAAATAAACACTCATTGCAAAAGGCTCTTGCTTCAGCCATTCAACAACTAAATACCAAATGTATTCATTCACACTCAGTGATTATTTTGGAGACATTCACATTTTTATTGATGAATCTGAACCCCTCTGAGCACTGCAGGGTGCAGCTTGATTCAGAGAGAGGATTTCTTCCTATTTTGTAACCACTGAAAATCACAGGGAATTTTCAGGTTCAATGGCAAGGCTTGGATAATGATCGCTGAGGATATTAAAAGACAATCTGGTTTGATTTTCAGTGGCTTTTTTTGCAAGAAGACATTATTAATGCAGTTGTAGTGGTTCATATTTACATTGATAATTTTGACCCCTGCAATTCTTCGCTTCCCCTTAACAATGTTGCATATGTATATGCTCTGCAGCATCAAGTACCACACCATTCTCCTACCCATCTGTAGATGGCTCTATTTGCTCGTATTAAGTTGTAAATTAGTTCCTATGAATTTATGTAGATTTTTTTCTCCTCCTATTTGCACCAATAGTAAAAAATACTGATTTAAAGAGCACCTCCTACCTTTATAGCCAGTGTGATGTCTGCATATGCACAAAATCCTCCACCTTTGTCACTTGAACAGTGATGAAAACCACCCCCTAAACATAAAAAAAAAAAAATAATGAAGAAGTGAAAAGTTAGATCCTAAAATGGTCTTTGCAAAGAGTCAGAGACCACTTAAGTGTCTTTAGCAAACACTCTGCCTAGAGCTGTCAAACTCCTACCTACCACCACAACACATCTCACAGGGGTTCTGGAGGTACCTTGTGTAGGGTCTGTGAGACCATCAGGCAACAGATCTGCCAATGCTCAGTTTAAAGGGAATTGTCCCTTTCATCTAGTGATGTTGTAGAAGATGAAGATGTGTAAGAAATAACGGAAAAATCCCAGAATCAATGAAAACAACTACGAGAACAAGAATCTATGAATAAAAAACAAGCTAAGTCTTACACAACACGAAATATTGCTTCAACACTTCTGCATTGCTATGAGCAGGAGAGACAATTTATATTCACTATATTCATGGTTTGCTCATTCAAGTCGCTTCTAGAACTAACTGAACAGCCAAAAATAGACCTTAACTGATACAGCCCTGCTCTCCAGCATATCAACCCGTCATCTGGTTTAATATATAAATTAGCTGATAAGATCCATGAGAATTATTTCATGATTTAATGAAAGCAATGATTTTATTAAAATATTTACATTTACTCAAAAATCTTTTTTCTTACTTTTTCACAATACTTCAAATACTTTTCCTTCTCCATGGTATCATATCTTTATGAAGTTATCTTTTTTTTCCTTGCCAAAAAATATATTATTTAATTATAGAACTGCAGTAAGGGGGGTGCATAGGGGATGAGGAAACAAATTCAGTACTACTTCAATTTTTTTTTCCTTTAGAGTTGATTTTACTTAAACACAATCCAGTCTTTCTGTCACTATAAACAGAACACACATCATGCTAAATGAAAATAATATGATGTTAAACAGACTATTTTAAGTATGATTTAATGCACTACACTTGTACTTACCGATGTTGATTGCCCAGCCTCTATCAACAGCAAGTTTTCCTGCCTTAAGAAAATTACAGTGAGAACTTAATGAATGAATCATGGAGCACCGTCTGCTTCCACCCCACACATGACTCCTGGCATTCTGACATGCCCAGGGAATTCTCTAATCTTTTATCACTGGACGTCATTCTGAACTACATCTCTGAGTATGAACCACAGGAAACTATACCCAGCATAATTAGTTGAACAAAAATATTTGATTTCCTATCTGTATTTCATTCTCTGGAAGTTGAACAGATCCTAAACTAACTGTGCTCTGCAGAGAACACCACCAACCCCTAGCAGACAAATAACGAAGAGGAAGTACAAGCATTGGTTAAAATAAAAATAAGCAAGAATCTCCTAATAGCCCTGTTGTTCATGTAAAAATAACAGGAATGTAAGCTCAAAACCTTGAAAATACAGATGAACATAGATTCAGCTGGGGCGGGGACAGAAAAAATACTTAACTATGAAGCTTCCTGTGACTTCTTTTATTTTTTAAATTATATATCATACATAGTATAGAAGATTAGCAATCTTTTTCCCTCCAATACAGAAAAATAGTACCTGTATATCTCCTCTGTAATCAGATGACATTCAGGGAAAGGAAAGTATTGACAGAGAAGTACATGACTTAAATGATGGAATTTTAATTAAAAACCTGACTTATTTTGGCCAAGAAGAGTCAAGCAAGTGTTTTAACTGCCATATTTAAGTGCCATGTTATAAATAAAAGAGTATATTACTAGCTATAATTAAAAAAAAAAAAAACCACAAAATAAAAGATTATTCTTTTCCATAGTCATGGAAAGAACGTATTACACATCATACATGAAGTTTGGACAATAGAGAATTCATCACCAACATTTACATTTGAACAGTTCTAACTTAGTATTGAGAAAACTACTGGGAAGGTAATCATCATCCTGTTACGAACGTGCCAACCAACACAAATTATATTTTGAGAAAGAGACTGTAGTTTTTGAACTATAAAAGCCATTAACTGACAGGGAAATCACATTATCTGTGATTTAGCATACTTCCTAGGGATTCTGCACCAAAAAAACAATCTTCCAATATTGCTGCTAAAAAAAATCATCATTCGAAAGTACAGAAATGCAACAGGAATTTTCATAATAAACACGACTATCAGGAATAGCAGAAGATTGTACTTCTGACTTGTACTGTACAAGTTTTATTGTCTGGTGAATCAAAACTGCTTTTGAAGTACGTGCCTACTTCCACATAACGAAAAATAGAAAAGATTAAAAAAATCACAGCATATGGGACCAAGATCAACTCAAAAGTGATCAGAGATGTCACCCATGTTCCAGGAGGCATCACACAAAGACATAGTAGACGACAAGTGGCTATCCCTGCCACATGACCACATTCTAACTATTGAACAAGCATTTATGAATTAAAGATAACACAAGCACAATGAAAAACATCACAAAACTATATACAAGTACTGACTAGTTAGAACAACGTTGAAATAGATTTCATGCACACATTCAAGAATATTTGCAATACAGAATATCGGGAAACTCTACATTCCTCCCAATTATCTTCCACTTCTACCATTTCCTTCATTTCTTGTAACTACTATACAAAGTAGAAAGACAGTGCGGCTCTAATAACAGAAGATTATAATATAAATAAAAGATATAGACTATTCAGACAGGACTCCACAGACCAAAGTCCTCCATCTTAATAACCACTGGCTGTATCTGAGCTGATGCTGAAGGGCTACAGAGACACAAGGGAGCTACTCCTTTCTCTGTGAGTGACAACCAAAAATTTGTAGGCAGCTTCAACTACATGAACCATATGAAACCAGAATTCTTTCCCTCTACTACTCCCCAGTCTAGAAAATCAGGTTTAAGAAAACCAAACCAAACCAAAACAAAGAACAACCCACCCCCCAAAAAAAAAAAATAAATTCGAAGTACCCCCAAACTTCCCTGCAGTCCCTTGAGTGCAAGATACCACTTGCGCAGATACCACCAAACCCAGACTGGTGCTCTCTCCAGCTCCTGCTGGAAATGTGCCAGGAGAAAGTGTTCCAGGTGGATTGTTCATGTTTGCATCAGGGAGATGCCCTGTGTTCCATCATCTCTGCTTTTGCCAGTTAACACCTACTGAAGGAGGTAGTACTTTTTATATAGCTTATTACCATAGCACAATAAATCTAATGATCTGTCCAAAATCTAGCATATTCTTTCCAAACTCAAACACTTACTGTCCTTAAAGGCTGGTTTAACATTTTCAGTAGTTCATCTGGTTTTCTTAAGCTTATGAAGGCTTTCAGGATTCAACAAAAGCCCCAGACATCGCTACACTGGACTAACACAGATTTCCTCACCTTGCTGTTCTTTTAACTTCAAATAACACATACATCCAAGACAACAGAGCGACATAAGAGAACTAAAGTAAAATTGGGAAACAGGATTAAATAGGTGAGAACAGTAGTTGGAGAAACAGAATCCAAGGTGGGTAAGACACAGACAACTTTTATTTTATGTAAGTCAGCCATTTTCCACTCACTACATATTTCAACAAGAATGATCACAGACTCATGGAATTGTTAGATTTCAATCTCTGGAGATCATGCAATCCAACTTCCCTACTAAAGCAGGATTGCCCAGAGCACATCACTCAGGGCTGCATCCAGGAGAGGCTTGAAGGTCTCCAGAGAAGGGGACTCCAAACCCTCCCTGGGCAGCCTCTTCCAGGGTTCTGCCACCCTCACCCCAAAGGAGTTTTTCCTCATGTTTAGGTGGAACTTCCTGTGTTTCAGCTTGTGCCCATTGACCTTTGCCCTGTCACTGGGAACCACTGAGAAGAGTCCAGCTTCATCCTCCTTCAACCCACCCTTCAGATCGTTGTGAGCATGAAGAAGGTCTCCCCTGAGCTTTCTCTTCTCTGATGCCGTGAAAGACGAAATCAGGACTCAATAGTCGGGGTGACTATTAAGCAGGTATTCTTTATTGCAGCGCTGGACGCACAGGGGATCACTCCTCCAAATGTGCGTACCAGGTAAAGTTAGCTTCACAAAATATATGCACGTTATACATACATATTCATGCGATTTCAGGGAACTAATTAACATAGTCATTGTTTTCCAAGAATTCATTACCATACTCTAGCACCCTCTCAGAACCCCTTTGTTCTTCAGAGATAAATTCCTTCTCCAAGTTTACATTGTGCTGGCCTCCTCTACATGCATGCATATCTAAAGACAGTCGCCTTGCTGCTTATCATACCCCTGCAGTGGGGTAGGCCCCTGTTTGTGGTCAGCCAAGTTAAAACCTTGCACTATTTGCTCACTCATACTTATGTCAAGAGCGGCCTAATTATGTCAAGCAAACCTTCAAACCATACTTCAGCCTTATTCTTTAATTCATCTCCAAGCTCAAGAGGCGCAGCTCTCTCAGCCTTTCCTCATCAGGGAGATGCTCCAGTCCCTCTAGCATCTTTGCTGCCCTATGCTGGCCTCTCTCCAGTACTTCCCTGTTTCTCTTGAACTGTGGAGGCAGGATTCCAGTTGTGGACTCCCCAGCACAGAGTAAAGGGGGAGAATGACCTCCCTCCACCTACTGGCCACACACCTCCCTACGCAGTCCAGGATTCCACTGGCCCTTTTGGCCACAAGGGCACAATGTTGGCTCATGGATAGTTTATTATCTACCAGGACCTTCAGTTCGTTCTCCTTAGAAGTGCTTTCCAGCAGGTCCACCCCTAACCTCTACAGATGCCTAGCATTCTTCCTCCCCAGGTGGAGGACCCTACTTGAACCTTATGAGGTTCTTCTCTGCCCAGCTCTCCAGCCTGTACAGGTCATGCTGGATGGCAGCACAGCCCTCTGGATTGCCAGCCAGCCCTCCCAGTTGAAGACGACCTCCATTACACAAACACCGCATTCCCCATTATAAATCATAAAATGCACCAGTTTGCTACACAACTCAGACATCTACTCCAACTTTTTGAAGAGCTCAGGATTTTTAAATACCTCTGGCCTGTGTTTTGGATATGACAAAGAGATGTAAGATGCACTTAAAACAACTTGAGCTGTTAGATGTTTCTGAATCTTAACAGTAGGTATTTAAGCCCAGCCACACAATGTTCAGTCCATTCTACTCCTTTCCCTACTAACTTTTGGTAACAACTTTTACATACACACTTGTACACACAAATGACAGTAGTAGCAGCAGTTAATCTCACGTCAGCCCCACAAATTTAAAGAAAACTGCATCACCAAACTTTTGGGCTGGCTCACATCAGTCTCAAAGGTCAAACTCAAATCCAGATTCAAGCTTTTTCACTGCTTCCAAAAGGTGCACTGCACTGCCTTTTATGAACCAGGTACAGAAGAGCTCTTTATATTATTTATGTCTTTAATGAATTCTTGACACATTCACAAAGGGAAGCAATTAGAAATAACAAACCTTGATTCCAGTGCAGAGATTACCAAGAAAATGGTAAGTTCCTACTGACTGGGATAAAGGGAACATAACCCCAGTATTCAAGAAAGGAAAATAAGACAACCCAGGGAAATATAGGCCAGGCAGTCTCACCTCTGTGCCTGGCAAGATCATGGAGCAGATCCTCCTGGAATCTCTGCTAAGGCACATAGAAAATAAGGAGATGACTGGAGTCAGCCAACATGGCTTCACCAAGGGCAAATCCTGCCTGACACATTTGATGGCCTTCTATGATACTGCCACAGACTTGGTGGACAAAGAGCAGAGCAACAGATGTCATCTACCTGGACTTATGCAAAGCATTTCATGCTGTCCCTCATGACATCCTGGTCTCCAAATTAGACCGTCATGGGTTTGATGGATGGACCACTTGGTGCATAAGGAACTGGCTGGATGACCACACTCAAAGGGTTGTGGTCAACGGCGCAATGTCCAAGTGGCGGCTGGTGACGAGTGGTGTCCCACAAGGGTCACTACTAGGACCTGTGCTATTTAACATCTTTGTCGGAGACATGGACAGTGGGATTGAATGCACCCTCAGCAAGTTTGCTGATGACACCAAGCTCAGTGGAGTGATCAACATACTGGAGGGAAGGGATGCCATCCAGAGGGACCTGGACAGGCTTGAGAGGTGGGCTAGTGAAAATGGCATGAAGTTCAACCAAGTCAAGTGCAGGGTCCTGCACCTGGGATGTGGCAATCCCAGGCACAAATACAGATTGGGCAGAGAATGGCTGCAGAGCAGCCCAGGAGAAGGAGAAGCAGCCAGGAGCCAGCAGCCAGCAGCCCAGGAGAGGAGAAGGACTTGGGAGTGCTCATGGATGTAATTCTCAGGCAAAATTAAATGTCTGGTGGCACTTACGCAACTCTTCTGGCCAGAGCACTCATTTAACTCATTAGAAAACATTTCTATTAAGGTGAAACAGGCTACATCTCACCCTAGTTCTGCTGGCCTGTTTATGTAGCATTTGCAATAGAAGAAGCAGATGAAATAATCATTAAAATGAGCAAGGTGACATGATTTTTAACCTTGGCAGCTGCTACCAAGTGACAACCGTTGCTCAGGTTTAGGACTGCACATTAACTCATTCCCTCTACAGACCTCCAGGGCTCAAGTCTTTGAGTTAGACACATATTACAGCACATAAATTCACGCCGTTTTGATCAAGAAGCTTAAACACTTTAGAAGTGAATCAAGAGCACCTTACCATTATCGTGCCTCCTGTCTGGGTTCGTAGAGGTTTCAACACTTTTCTCTGAACAATGAAATTGGGAAGAAAGGCAACGGGTGGAATTTCCGTGATTGTAGCCACAACAAATGACCACTATAACGGGTAAGAAAAAGAATTCCAATTAATGTAGCCCGCATAAATGATGACACTTACACCTCTCATCAGTTGCTATTTACTATAGAGGAACTCACAGGTGCTTATCAAGATTAATATTTTCAGGCAGCAGTGACTACAACAGCCCTTTTTAGCAACCTCCAAATTCATCCTCAATTTAACTGTGAGAATCATCTCCTTCAATCACCATCACCAGCTTTTTCAGATTTCATTATCAAATGCTAACAAATCAGCATTTTTTCAGCAAGCTAGTATTTCAGGGTACCTAATATCCCTGGGATCGAGAGGAAGAACTGTAGAATGTCCTTCAGCAGTATTAACAGCAAGCTGCACATGATATATTGTTCAAACCTAAAATATCTTTTCCCATGTCCAGCCAAAAGGATACACCAAGGTGAAATAAAAAACAAACTAACAGACAACTCAACCAAGAAGTTCAAATACTGAAGTGAACACACAGGACAAATTTTAGCATGAAGAACTGATGCAAATGTATTTAGCATATTAAGCACTACTGGAAAATGCTTCAAGGAAACATTTTGTTAAAAAGCCCTATCATCAAGAATAGGATTTGAAGGTTAGAACAAAAAATATTTGCAATATGTAAATGTGGGTTTTTTACAAACACATATAGGTTACTTCAAAGATTACCACCACTGCTACCAGCAATACGACTTTTAAATATATTTCAAAGCCTAAGTCAGGAGCAAGAATAAACCCCTTCATCCAACACTGAAACAGTCAGGTACCAAGAATTACAAATTTGACATACTGTAGAGATTGTGAATAGATCCTATTTTCTTCAACAGCAGGAAATTCAACTATTTTCACTACATTTATTGTCTGATTAACCCAAGATAATCACATACCAGTTTCTGTATCCTCTGACACTCAAAAAAGCTTAAGCTACTTTGGCTTCCTAGTTATCAATGTTTCAACTAGAGAGTACTCCTGGCTAGGGTGGAGAGTGGCATTATTCATAATGATCTGAAGTACTAACTCTATTTTATCAGCAGTCTATTTTAAGCTCTTACTACTTTTGTATTTGCAAGATGTTATTCTGCTACCATACTCTCAGCTCTCCATCCTTAACAAAGGCATTTAATTATTTTGTAATACAGTCAATCTTGATCAAGTCCCTTTGTGAGGTATTTTAGCTTTTAAACAAGCATAATGTAAAAAAAAAAAAAAAAAAAAAAAAAAGAGAGAGATTCAATTCTGCTGCTCTAAAATGGAATTGAAGAGGTCACATTTGAATAAAATACATTTTAATTTCAAATATGAAGGATGTTCACAGCATTTCAGAAAGTTTTATCGCATTCACTACTTCAGACTTAGCCCTTTACTGTGTTTGTGTAATTCCTAATATACGGGGGAAAAGCCATTTGTGAGGAAAGTCTCAAGGTTCAAGAATACCACTGCATATTCATGAAATGCTCCTCAAAACCCTATAATAACTATAATAACTGAGAAATATACTGCCTCACACTGTACAAAGTTTGGTGCTTTTTTCCTTCAATATGCTAATTTTGTTTTCCAGCACTGCCTGCAATAAATTTGCAGAACAGCTGCGTATATACGCAAAAAAGAAATCAAGTTGGTTTTATATAAAGGTATACTTTTTTTCATGTTGTAAAAATAAAGAAAAAGCATTTAAAATTGAGGAGGACTACATTAATTACATTTTCCAGGCTGTCAGTTAGTTTCCAGGCTTCCATAACACAAGGCTTCACACAGATTAGCTTCCTTTGACAGAGAACAAATCCTTCCAATTTTTATTTATTTTTTTCTTTAAATCACTACTTTTTGCATTCAAATTGAATATATCAGATTAATATCGGTCACTATTTCTTTTGGCAGATACTTACACTCTCTCAGCCATCATCAAACTCCTGATTCTCTAGTAAAGTTTGCAGATGTAATTATGTAACTTAACAGAAATTAGAACTTGATCTGGATTCAGGGAAGAGTAATAATCATAAGTAAACACTATCCAGTAACATCCTTCACTTATTCTTTATAGTTGCCAGCTCCATTCAAGTCTTTATTCCTGTTGCTAATATCATAAGATTTTAAAGATTATTTACTTTCCTGTGGTTAGATTAAATAATTCAATGTATGAATTTACATTTGAATTTTCCAAAAATTCCACTCCCTGTTTTCTTAAAAGGAGTAAGGAAGTCAGATTAGCTACTCACCATGAATATTTTCCTCTAATATGTACCTCCTACCAAATTAACTTCTAGACAGGATCATTAAATGTGGCTGGAGTATGAAAGTATACCAAGAAGTTAATACAAATAAGCCTCCAAAACAGAAAGGAAAAAAAACAAACCAACAACAAAATCCAACTTCAAGAGTTCTTAATTTTCTTTGCTTGAGCCCAAACTCTATAATAACATATAAATTTAATGAGGATATTCTCATATTAATTAATTAATGAGGCTTTAGTTACAAGCTATTATTACCATTAACTTTAATTCCTTCACTATAAACAGTCTTCTTAGTACGGTTAAATTACTTTACAAATTGTTTTGAATTATTAGTGTTCAAGGACTAGAAGTTAAACTGAAAACTAGTGTTAGGAAAATACAAGTAAAGTAATTGCTTTTATGCTGATACATCCTGGATTATTACACACAGGACACTAATGATCAAAGCCAACCTCCGATGTACTGCCTTTATTTTATGCTTTCATTGTATTCGAGCATTTTAAAATAGCCAACACGACGTGATTTTTTTTTTTTTAAATATGCAATTTTGTTCTTTAATATCTAAATTTAAACCGTATTTAAATCTTTGATAAGTTTCTGGAGCCTTCTCAGCTTCAAGGGAATATTCACAGACTTACAAATCCAACATCAAGCACCTGACATGATTTCTTATTTAGAACCTTGACTGGCACCAAGCTATTTCGGATCCACATTCAATAGATAAAGAAAGTATGTTTTTAGCTTGAATTAGCATAAAAAAAAATAAAAGCATAAAGGAGAGCAGGAAGCTTGCAATTGTCACAAAAGTTTGAAGGTGAAGATATGAATGCATGAGGAATAAAATACCTGGTAGAAACTGATGCTAGTCAGATGACACAGCCAAGAAAAAACACCAGATAAAATCCAGTTGTGGTGCATCCATCCCTCAACCTGAGTTGGAAACGCAACCTCAGCCTTAAGAGGTTTCCCAGTTGCTTTACCTGCCCAGAATGCCCCACAGCATCCATGCAGCAGTGTAAATGCTGAGACCTGTCACACCTTGTTCCCTGTGACTAATTATTTTTGTTCAGTGCTTTCTCTAAACTCAAATATCATTGCCTTTATCTGCCTGACATTATCATTTACCCGAAAATTTAGGTAAAAGGGTTCAAATAGACTAACTGGTCTTACGACCCTTTAAATTAACATCTTACAACAAACCATCATTCGCCTTCATAAATTTTTCACCAATGAAGCTTAAAAAACCTGAGGAAAAAGCACAATCTCTCCACAGAGATGCATTCTGTGCTAGTTTAGCTGAATACCTCAAACAGCCAGAAGTATCACAGGCCAAACAGATCATTCTAAGAGCCTGCTTCTCATGCCTTAACCCCCAAGAGCCTCCATCACCTCCTTCCCCAGGGCCAATACCACCATGCCACAGACAGGCAGGTACCATTGGTTTCCCGGCAAGAAGCAAAGCACGCAAGCCCTTCAGCACCATCAACACACCCTATACTCACAGCAATCCAATTTTCACCAGGCATAATAATTCACATTTTTAATAAAGTAATTAACTTCTTCTTTTTAAACATAGGTAATTCGCAAATATAAAAAACAAAATAAAATTTATAAGTTTGATTGATCAATCACCTGTTTCAGATCACTTTCAGAAAGGCACATCTTATATTCCACTGAGGCCTGAGCATTATCCTCATCATTCACATTTCAGCATTTGCTCGCATATGTTATCATAGAACTTGTCAAATAGAAAAATAGTTCAGGTGAAAGACTTATGTGGTCTGGAACACGCTTAGACCTCATTGCCTATCTCCTTCCAAAACTGCGGCATGCTGATATGCAGGGAATCATTATTTTATGTAACACTAAAAAAAGGCAGTAAGTGGAAAAGTACTGCAAGCAAAATCCAAAGTCCAGTCATTACCTTAGAGATCTAAATTCCTCAAACAAGTAACTGAGGGGGAATTGCCTCAATTCAAAAGACCAGATTTTGTTAAAATGACTGACCACATTACCTGAAGCAGGGAAACAGGGAGACCTTCCTTCCAACACAGAACTGCCAGGACTGTTTCATCTGTTTTGTGCACAGAATTTTCATTCTCTTCAACCAACCCCCTTCCAGCTTCATCAGCTGCTGCTGAGATACCAACCACAACCTCTTCTTGCAAGTGCATGGAATTTTCTACCAAAATCATGCTCAAATTTTAAACTTGAGGAATACTCAAGTGATCCATTATTTTAATAGATTTAGGCATTCCCAGAAACACAAGCACCTTTGTAGTTTTCAGAGCTGACCTAACATAAAACTGTGCCCTTTGTTGGTAGATTTGTATTTCTCTAGATTAAAAACAAATAAGCATAGTAAACTTTGGATATGGCAATACAGAGGATACCCAGTGTCTTCTCACATCTAGACACATTATTTTCCATTTGCAATTAAGCACTGCTGCAAACACTGGCCGTTTGGGCAAGAATTTGCTGGCATATCCAATACAACATCTTCCAGTTTCTACAGTTGCAGGAAATATTCTCTCAAGAAAAGCAGAATGAGAGACACACAATTATTCACATCTGAATGTGCGGGACAATCCTGGTTTTGAACACTAAGATGCAAGTTATACAGACAATTCCCTCTGAAGCCATCCTGTAGGTTCTAAAAATATTATTATGGTATTCCACACTGAGCTATGCACATTACACCCTGCTTTAAAGTGGTGATTCAGTAAAAAGAGGTGGGTGGTTCTACAGAATTAGCTTATTACAGCTATATCAAGAATAGCTGCAATAAGATCAAATGATGTACGAAATTGCATATAACTTTACAGCACAGAATGAAGAGGCATAAGAGAACACAGAAAAGGAGAGTGAAAAAAGTTCACACAAATAATAGAACCTTTACACAGAAATATATAACATTCCAGAAGTAGCAAGACAAGGACTATTTAACTGTGAAAGGACAAAGATGACTCAGAATAACTTCGTTTGAATTATGAAATGGAAGATTATTTCTCATACAAATCCATTCTCTGCCCTCCAAGAGAAGAGCTGCAAAATAAAAGCAATGTCACCTGTGCTGTTCTACTACACCCACAGATGACTGAAAAATTCAGAAACAGAGATCTCATGTGTTTATGTTTTAAAGTCACATTGAAGTTTAACAAATGGATGCTTCATTTGGAAATACCCAATGAATGCCATTTATGCCCTATGAATACACAATCCTACATAAGCTGAATTTGGAATCCTTCACACATAGGTAACATGCATTGATCTTTCACCTCTCTCAATATTTCACCGATACCAGCAGCGCCTGAAGGTAGTATTTCCCCCCCACAACAGAATCCCCATGCAGGAGATGCTCTTTTGAGATCACATAAACCCCAAGCCCATAAAGCAATCTTTGCATTAAAAACCACCCAGTAACTCACTCCATCTTAGTGGTCTCCAATGCATTTTCAATTTCAGAACCATATTTTACTAGAGTAAATCAAAACTTATATTTTTGAAGACAAAAACCCTGGTACTAAGAAGAATATTATTTACAACTCAAACATTAAAATTTTCATTATGTCCATTTAACTCTCCTGAAATATCATTCCAGGTCACCTATGTAACATGGCAGACCCTTTTCCCTCTCCACCCCCTATAGTGCAAACTGCCTACTACTTCTGTGGTTTTCTATCAGTATTCTCAATGACAATATTATCAATGTTACCAAAACGCATCATTCTGTAACCTGTAAAAGCTGATTCTATAACAAATATAGTAGGATATTTGACACTAATTCTAGATAGTTTGACTGAAAAACAACACAAGTACAGTACCTTTAATTTATTAAGGTAGCGCCTTGTGTGAACAACCAAGAGATCTTCATCAGTGGCCTCCCGTGCCTGTACAATCAAGTCATCTGCAATTAGTTTTTCTTCTGAAACAGGAGAGAAATAACAATTGGCATTGTATACCATTGCTTAATGTCCCATATTCCAGCCTGCCACACAAGCTACTTTGACTCTGAGGTAACAACTTTATCTGGAATGGAAATCACTAAAACATTCTTTACTTAGCGTTTACAATTTTTCCAAATACATTCCCTCTGTACGTGTAAGCTATAAAGTTAGCGTGTATATGATAAATACTGTTTACAGAAAGTTTTCAGAGTGTAACCACAGTAAATTCTTGTTTAAACTAAAAAGAGAAGACACGTAGTGACAGAGGATGGACAGATACAGAAGAATCCTTACAGTCTAGGGCTTGATACTCTGGGAAGATCTTAGTGTTCATACCATCAAATATTCCCCACTCTAACATGTTTCAAGGAATTCCACACTTGATACTAGTACTTCATTCCCTAAGTCAGAGGGGAATAACAAAAAATAATCTCAAAGTTCAAAAGAGAGTAATTGCTTGTGTGTTCATAGAACTGAATGCTTATATCCATAATTAGGATATTTCTGTCACACTCCTACCTCTATTTAATTTATTAATTCTTCATCTTAGAGACCAAAAGATAGTTCATTAAAAAACCTAGTTTCATAAGAGCAAGTTACAAAGTATCAGCCCAAGATTTCAGAACATGATCAAAGACAATCCACTGGAATGCATACAACTGGACTGACTTGCCAAAAAGTTCAGGTTAGGGTCAACTAAATAAGAGAAAAATCCAAGGAGTGCAGCTACTTTGTATATGGTCACTACAAACAACTAATATAAGGCACCACACTGATTTTCCCAGACAAACGTTGGTATTTGTTGATTTGTTGATAACTGCTGCACAGTTACAGCCTTCTAAGACTGTACCTTTTCTCCAATTTATACTTGAAGAGGAAGAAAACAACCCACAAAGGTGAGAAATTTTGTTCTGAAACGTTACACAAGAGCAGCACCTGCAACAATATTTGTTTTAGGAAGAGCCTTTTTTTCCTGACTGAGGCTTGAGAAACATTTAATTCACTCCCTGGTGCCAGAGGGAAAGCCAAGCTGTAACAGCTGGTAAGCGCTGAAAGACTTTCACTAGTGATTTTCTAGAAGATGACCAGGAACAATGTAGGTTAGCTGTTGGCAGGAGCTGCTATAGAGACAGAGAAAACCAGAAGCACCCTGGGACATCCTGTGGGTCCTTCCTCCTTTACAAAGCAAGGAGAGGAAAGCGATTGGGAAAACCAATTTTCTGTGAAGGACTGAGCAGACACTTTACACAGAAAAAAGCTGATGGAAAAGACTATACACAGAGAAGGAGCAGGAAAGCTTCAATTAGGAAAATGGTCATGGAACCAAGGTTCTTAAAGGGAAGATCCAGAACTCAGCAACTAAGCAGAGCGTTAGAATTCATCTAACGCTTTGTTAAATCAATACAAACCAGCCTGAAGTCAGAAGGGCAATAGCTAATGGCAAAAGTTCAGCAGTTGAAAGAGTCATTAGGACCACCTACGTGGAAGACGCCTGGTTCTTGTCTTGGCAAGAGAAAAAGATTTCTTTTTTTAAGAACTCAATAAGCAAGCTTAAACTTCAGATGAAGAGATGCCAATATTTTATAGGCCCTGTTCCTAACTTTGACTCTTATATTTGTATTTTCTTAGTGTATTTCTGCCTGTATCTTCCAACCTGTTTAAGCAGAAATAGTGAGCATTATCACAGAAAGTTCTGCCTGTCACCAGAGGTGTCTCAATGCTCTTCCCAAACAATATCACAATATTGAGAGGTTGAGAAAGACTGGATTTACATAAGCTGTGCTGATCTTTCAGCCTGAAAACCAAGTTACAGCATAAAGCAAGCCAGTCATTAGCATCTATAGTTTCCCAAGCCAGCAGGAATGCCCCAGTTGCTGCACTGGGCATGAAGCCAGAGAAGCGTGAGGCCATAGAAGCCTTGTGTTCCCAACCTTCAGTTTGAGCTCCATATGCTAAACCCTCTGGGAGCTGAGATAAGAAGGACTTCCCATTCATTGCTATGAAACTGAAGTCTGTGTTCAGCGTTAGACCCATGCTTGGTCCTCAAAAGAAAGAAAAAACTGGAACTGCAAATAGCAGCTACCTTCAACAGGGAACTTAAAGGAAATCTTGTCTTCACACATTAATCTAGAACTGAAAGAAAGTGTTTTAATCATTAAAAATCTGCTTTCAATGATTCTGAACACTCTCAGCTATGTCCACAAGGCTCCAGCATTGTGCACCCAACCGGGGCTAGGCTGAAAGTGCTCACTTTGGAGGTGGAAACAGTTCTCAAATAAACATTTGTTGTAAAGGCCAAGCAATGAAATTCTGCTCATTTCATGCCTTCATTCAAACCCTAAAGACTAGAAATATTCTAAGACTGACTAAGGCATTGCTCCGCTCATGTTTCTCCTTACTTCTTTTTACTCCAAGTCTTGTAGAGTCAGACTGAAACAAACTGAACTGGTTACTCTGCCTGGTATTATTCATGCCTCTGGGGAGAGCAGATCATGTAATGAGCATCAATTTTCAACCACATTTCAGGAGCTTCACTCTGCACAGACACCATGACTGAGCTGACACCAAAACTGTGCGTTGATTGAGTGGAGCGACTTCAAACATACATTCTCAAAGGACTATGGAACAATCCGTTGTATTAAAAAAAAACAAAACCTTGTTGTAGGATGTTTGCTGTAACACTACAATTTCATCTTTAAAATATTTAATAGGCAAGGTCTTCAAAAATACATAACACATGACATTCAGCCCACCTCAGAAATCCGACAATCAATTTAACTTGCCAAGATTTAAGTCTGCAAATATGTAAGGATCCTAAAGCACTCCAAATATAATGAAAGAATACAGCTTAAATCTACACAATGAGCAACGAAGACATACAGTCACTATTATATTGGCAATTATTAATATTCAGTCTGCACTAACTACATGCTTTCTATTAGCTTTTGCACAAATGTCGGTCTAGGAGAAACCTGTCATTTTACCTTTCAAGAAATTGATTACTTTTCCCCATTTCCCTGCATCGAATGGGTGCAGCTTCTCAAGTCCCATGAAGGTGATGTTGTAGTCTGGGGAATACACAATAGGCCAACATGCTGATGGAGCATCTTCGTACAACTCAGTTCTGTGAGGCCTTGGAAAGCAAAAAAACAAACTAGTCACCATTTTTAGCAACTATTTACAAAGTCAAATGTTTTTTGCTAAAATCTCAAATTAGAGTCCTTATTAATACCAATGTTACATTACAAATTATCCCTGAAGATGCTATTTCCCATGCTTACTGAAGGAAACACCTGGTTCCTTAACTGTTGTTCGGCAGTAGTGTCAGGGAGATCCAGTTAAACTCTTGAACTAACCAGTACTGAGGAAAAAAAAGAGCAACTGAATAATGCACATTAATGAATTATGCATACGAAGCTCACTGCAGCCATCAGTTAATGGAAACATTTGCTTCTCTCCACTCGTCTTCCCAAGTTCATCAAGCAGCACCTACATCTTAAAAGGTGCAACCCAGTTTACAGACAACAAAACCTTTGACAAATACTTCACCAGACCCACATTTTAAAGTCTGCATCAAAACACAACCACAGGATGTGCTCTCGACTTCATGCCTCTAGCCCTTAACCAATACTTTTCACCTCCAAATTCTTGTATTCTCCAAACCTCAGTGGCACAGCCTGCCTAGAGCCCTCCTTCACAACCCGCCCACGGGACAGGCAAGCCAAGCAATAGTGTGCTCTGCACTACAAACACATAGGCTGGGTGCTGGGAGGACACCTGTGCACACAGGTCACCAGCCAGGCCAGACTCTAGAAATGGCTCCACCTTCACACCCAACTGTGAATCCTCTGCCCCACACCCCATGACATCGAGTTATGCTGAGACCTCTCTTCCTCCCTGAAATCCCTCCGAACTTCACAAAAGGCTCCACAAGAAAGAATGGCCCTTTGTCAGGTGAACAATACAAACAGAAAAACCTTTATTTCCAGCCTAAATGTGCTCAAAAATACCCTTTTAAACGAAGCAAAAAAAAAGAAAACAAACAACTGAAAGACAATGGGTGTTTTTCACCAGTCCGCAGCCCCGACCCCACACAGCTCCCACAAACACAACCAGGGCCCCCCGGATCTTTCCTTCCTCCCACTCGGCAATAAAAGGCAGCTTTTGTATGGGGCGAACTGCCACCCCGGGCCTCGGCTCCTCTCTCGGCCTGCCTACGGGGTCTCGGGGCAGCGGTAAGGAGACATTTCCCAGGGCTCTCCCCCGCCTCAGGCCGGGCCCAGCCTCCCCGAGCGCACCTTGAGGC